>ML778473.1:1638985-1655682 GCA_009831015.1 Picea engelmannii
CATAGGTGCTGTCTGATGCGCTACCACTCGAAGGGGTACCAACAGGGGTTACAAGGGTGGCCAACAAACGTGCGCTTAAGAACCACTTGTATTTCCTGCATGTATGAATCCCTCAACCGCGGGTTTATGTGCATAACGATAGATCTCTATGGCTTAAAGACGCCGGAATACGTCTCTACCCTGAAAAAAAAAATACCCACAATTTCTGCCAAAGAAAGTGCTCTGATACCACTTGCAAGATACCAGATATATAAAATATGCAGAACTGAAATGAAATGCTAGAAATGACAGAATAAAAGTAAAATATCCAGCATAATCTTCACAATACACGGAAATGATATACGAAATAGCAACAGAAATAGCACTTTGAATCAGATAGCAATGTTCACAGGCCTCTTCAAGGGGGCAACCTCTAATCGAGCAGCGCTCTGTTACAATAATATCCAAGCTAGGGTTCTCATACTCTTGACTCCTATTTATACTAAAAAGAAGCATCTAGAGGAAGATCCTTCTAGAAGCAGAAGCTTCTATTAGGTCTTCTTACATCCAGCTTATTCTATTTTATTGAAAGGTATTATTATTATTGACCTTTATTACATCCGAATACAGTGATCTATCTATGTGCGGGTTAGGACCTTAACAAAGATGGTGTAAATGCAAGCCATTTTCTATTATGAAGGTTGCCCACGCTCCAACTAGTTTGACCTTCGCATTGGAGCCATATCCACAATTGAAGAACCATCTCACCTCCGACAAATTAGGAATTTTTAAGGCTTCCCCAACACTACAAGTTGTTCCCCCGTTAATGGATGTGTCGTCAAAGAAGGTCAGCGAATATCCATGAATAGGAGTAATCAGACTCAATCTTAAAATTCTCAGTCTAAGTTTTGTTTGAATGTAGGAGAACAAAGTTAAAGTTCTATGAGTGATGACACTAGAAGAAGGAAGTTTACCTTCGAATAAAGCTTTGTTGCGCTCCTTCCACAAGAACCAAAAAATAAGGACTAACAATTATTTTGGTGTAGCTATGTTATGTGTCCAATTTTCCATGCATTCATTTAAATTCCGCCCCTTTCACTCCAAATTTAATTTCAGAAAATTAATACACAAGTTCTAGGTCCCTTTTGTAAAATGGCAATGGATGAAAAGATGTGCGCTATCTTCAGTTGTTGTTCTGCAAAAGTAGTAGAAGCCAATTACCACCCATCCCCTTTTTAATAAGGTATCCCATGTGAGAATGCTTTGGTCTGCCGCCAACCTGAAGAAGAGTATAATCTTTAATTGCATGTTCCACTTCCAAATCTTGAGTTTCCATCCATGAAAGTTTGGTAGGGAAAGTAAAGATAAAATACCCTTGTAGCAGTTTCTAACCGAGATTTCACCTGATGAGTGGCCTCCATTCCATAGTAATTTGTCCTTTTTAGCTTGTTAGAATGTAACCCCTGCCTGTTGAAGTCCAGTTGTGTAATGGTTTCATTATAATGCTAGATCTCCCACAAGTCCGAGGTCCCCAAGACTCTTCCAAATCTCAATCTGGGTTATAATATTCATGCATGTTGATGCTTGTGACAGTGAGTGAATTCCTGTGAGCTTTAAAACAGTTAATAGTTCCTATGAGATTCACACTCTGTCCCCCAAATCTAAAATAAAATATCGGCGCACTTTCACTTGTAATATAGATCTTGGTCGCTAGCTAGTCCAATGGTTAATGACTGGTAAAGCGCACCTCATACTTGTCCAGATTTTTGAGGCTGAATAGTGTTGATGTGAGTGGTGCCTAATACAGTCAATAATCGAGGAGTTGTGTAGATATTTGTCAATTATAACTTGTTTCCAGATACTGGGATGAGTTAGAAATCTCCACAGAGTTGACGCGATCAATGCGAGATTAAAAAGATGAAGTTTACGAAAACCATATCCTTCTTATGTTTTGGTTCTGGAGAGGACCTCCCATCTACACAGATGGTACTGATGTGATTCCTGGTGGCCTGTCCATAAAAATTGAAACATTAAAATTCTGAGTTTATTTAAGATCAAGCGAGGCAGAGTTTCTAGGGACATCCAAAAAAACATTTTGACCTTCCAGAAACGACTTTAAAAGTATATATCACCCTCCCACTGACAGCCATATGTTGCTCCATTGGTTAATTTTATTTTTCATCCTTACCACCAGCCAATTCCAATCAAAAGTACGTTGAGTCCTTGTCTTCAAAAAATAGCCAAGATATCAAAACCTTGAAGAAAGTTCATTGAAGGTGTATGGAAGAATGTATTTGTAAGAAGACAGTTCAATATCCAAAATGCCTTCATGATGTACTGACGATTTCAAACGATTGACAGTCATACCCGAAGCTTTGCGGAAACTAATGATAATTTTGTTAATTACTTGCCATTCAACATTTCAGAGAGGATCGCCTTGGATAAAATGAGTATGTCGTCCTCAAAGAGGATATGTAAGATTCTGGTTAGTCTGGATACCTAAATCCCCAAAAAGAGACTATCAACAAAGTTTTTTTTTAATAACATGTTGAGTCCTTCCATCTCCAGTAAGAATAGAGGGGGGATAAAGGACATCCCTGCTTGACTCCCCTTCCACTTTTGAAGAAATCCTAAGCCTCCCTGTTGATGAACACAACAAATGATGAAGAGGTGACACAAGTCATTATCCACTTATTCATCTGTGATACCAATTTTGTGCAGGATAATTCTGAGGAAATCCCAGTCAATACAATCATACGCTTTTCTTAAATCCAACTTTATCACTAGATCTTTCAATTTGTATCTTTTTGATGCTGTGTAGACACTCATGGGCTATGCCTAATTCTGTATGTGCTTGCCTTTCAGAAAACCTAATTGTTAACTAGAGATCCTTCCAGAAAGTATAGGTATCAATCAGTTTTTTATGAGTTTAGAAATAATCTTATAACATAGGTTGCAAAGTGAGATAGGCCAGTAGTCTTCAAAGGAAATAGGTTTATTCGCCTTTGGTAACAAGGTCAGAAAAGTAGCATTTATACCTCCATATATTGTTCCCGGTCTTCTTGAATCTTCAACAAATGCTAAAAGATCCTCCCCAATCAAGTCAAAGAAGAAGATGAAAAATTCATCGATCCATCCATCTTGACCCGAGCTCTTTTCCTTTTTGAAATGGAATAAAACTGACTTTAGTTCTTTAATAGTAACTGGATGGTAAAGAGCATGAGAATCCTCCTCGTTGACCATATAAGGGAAAAGATCGATCAACTTACAAAGTTCAACTGTATCTGGAGAGATAAAAGCTTTGTAAAATTTTTTATAAAAAGAGGTTGCTTCTTTCTTTAATAAAGCCTGATCATTAATCAACAAGTTGTTTTCATCTTTGATGTCCCAAATGAAATTTTTATTTCTGTTTCTGGAGTCCACATTTTGAAAAAATTTACTGTTGTGATCGTCACTAGCCATCCAGAGAGCTCTGCTACATAGTCACCACTTTTCTTCTTCTTGGCAAAGTAAGGTGTTTCTCTAGAATTCTAGGTGTCTCAAACTGGTTTCAATAACTTGATTGTTTGGTTCCCCCAAAACTTTGGTAGTGATAATTTTGATTTCGGTTTCTAGAAATGCCATCCTATCTTTAACCTTTTTTGTTTTATCTTTATGCCAAATCTTTGTGTGTTGTTTCAATACTTGTAGTTTCTAGACTAATTTCCTGTGTGCACTGAGTTCTGTAATGAATCTAGTATCATTCCAGACTTCTTTCACAATGTCTACAAAAGATTTATCTTCGAGCCAATGCCCATTGAATTTAAAAGGAAAGTTTTTGCGTTTCGACAGCAAGTCCAACTGAAAGAAGATGGGAGCATGATCTGAAAAGAAGGGAGATTCATCCCAAGTTCTATAGTGACTGATTGTAGAATGTAGTTCTTTTGAAACCATACATATGTCAAGCCTCCTGGAGATCACGTTCTATCCTAAGCGCCCATTGCGCCAAGTGGGCATGATCTTGGGAGGTCTATGAGATTTTTGGAAGCGAATAAATATTTAAGAAAAACACAAAGCCGGAAGGAGTCGCTCCCCAAGCCTCATTCAAATCAAGAATGATTTTAAAGTCACTTGCCACAATCAAATTATTGGTAGACAAGATACCACTATCTTTTACTTTTGTCCAGAAGGTTTTCCTAGTTGTGCAAGGGCCATAGACATTAAGTAAATTTAGTTCCCACTTATCTACTATGATGAAACCTATTAAAAAAATTCCCCCCACAGAAAGAAAGGGGGTCATATCAAGTGAAATTGGATCTAAATCTACAAAGAGCTCCCTAGAGGTGCCTACTGCATTTACTGAAAAAATGGCCCATGAAGGGCGAAAACCAAGGAAGAAATCCCTATCTTTCTGGGATGGAGCCAGAGTTTGTTGAAGGAAAACAATTTTGAGGCTTGTTTGCTCCATCAAACGAAAAAAGGAGGCAGGTATGAGGGTGCCTCCAATCCCTCTATTATTCAGAGAGAGAAGTAACATTATTTTTTCCTCGCCAGGTCTTTCAATGCTCTAAGAAGCCCAATATTTGTAGAAGAAGTAGAAATCTTAGAGGTCTGTTCGGTTGACTGTGAGAGATTTTTCCAGCTTCTTCTAGTTTTGATTTGTGAAATTTCTAACGTGATGCCCCTCGACCAAGAAAATATTTTTTCTCCTCCACTCAATTTGTTCTTCTAACTTGAAGCCTCCAAAGCACCCAAGGGCTCAAGGATTATCTTTCCCAAGTAAGTTTGAAGTAGTGAAGTTTCTTTGATCTCCTAACCATTGGATACCAAGGAGTCAAGAATGTGTTTGAGTTCAGAAGGATCTTCCTTTGGTTCCCTAAAACCAGGCAGAATAATAGTCTCGGGAGCCTCAATCTATGGGAATGTGGAGGGAGAAACTGGGATAAGTGGAAAGTTCAGGGGAGAGTTAGGAAGTAGAGGGGAAACCAAGATTGAAGGATGAGGAGGGATATACCTTGACGCTGAGGAAACAAAAAAGGGAGACACTATAGAGCTAGTGGAAAAGGAGGTAGGATCTCCCGCAGAGCTAGTGGGAAATGAGGTAGGAAGAGTGTGAGGGTAAAAAGTAACAGTCTCTGGAATTGTAGATTTTGTCACTTCCTGAGAAATGGGGATATTAGACTTAGTAGTAGGAAACGGATCATTTCCTCCTCTCTTAGGCAAAGGACGAGGCAAGCAATCCATGGAATCCAGGGTTTGTTTTTCCCACGAGGTTAAAGAAGAGTAAAGAGAAGGGAAAAAGAAGTGTATCTTACCCGAAAGAGTGTCCACATTCTCCAAAGGTGAGTCTGAGCAAGGCGAATTGAGATTAGGGACAGTGCCTTGTGAATCTACTTCTATCATATATTCTGGTGGGTCTTCCTGAAGTACTGTGTCTTCTGACTTGTCCTCTGTCAGTTTCCCTTTGCAGTCTCTCCGGAGATGTCCTGTGCAATGACACTAGTTTGATCTGAAGGGAATCCCCCTGTAGTCTAGTTTTTTTTCTAGTGTCGACCATGCCAACGAATGTCTAAGACTTCAGGAACGAACTCAAAAGCCTTTCTAAAATGTCAAAGTGAATTCTATTTGAAATCCTATAAAGAGACATAGTAGATATGACAAGCTCTTAACAACTAGAAATTTCCCTAAATCCTAAAAACATTAATCAAGCTAAACCACCTTTTGACTTTGGGAAAATACAAATATGCCAAGGTATCATGGGTATCCCTCTCATTGATATATTTTTTCCAAAGGAATGACCTCAAAAGACTTTCTAAAATGTCAAAGTGAATTTTATTTGGAATCCTATAAAGAGACATAGTAGATATGACAAGCCTACTATATATTAGAAATAATTGAGAATTTTCCTACGAAGAGGATGTCATTATATTGCTAATAATAAAACTTAGACTTCTAACAAGACTGGTTGTTGAGCAACAAGTCCCTACCAAAAAGTCTGTAAGCGTCGAGTAACTGTTCGAGTTAAAGTTCCATCACCAATGTAAAGTTATTTCCACATTTTCACATATGAGATATCACATATCTCTACTTGTTAATATCGGCTCTACCTGGCCATGAACAACCATATCTACCTAGCCATCCATGAAAAACAAAGAATAATTTATTGTTAGCCTCCAGTAAAAATAATATTTATATTATATAGCCATAGAGACGTGTTAATTTGAATATATATGTGGTTCATACGTACACCTGCTTCTCCATGCATGATTGCAACAAACAATCTGATGATATAGTGAGTGCATGGGTTGTTGCTTTTTGAGGTTGAACGGGATGTTGATGCACCACCTGTGGCTCACATCCTTTCTTTTTGCTAATCCTTTAGTGTACAGAGACTTGTATATCAAGAGATGTGATTATACTTTGTATATCATACTTAAGTAGCTCTCAGCTGAAGTGCATGCATCTTCTTCTCTAAATCTCTTAGAAAGAGTTATTATTTCTTAGCACATTTCATTCTAGCCAATGTGGGATTGCCTATATGCAACAACCAACAAATATGATGATGGGAAGCCTGAATGGACATTGACTCAATTGGTGGTTTCCCAGTCTTTTTTATGGCTTTTCATTGTTTATTTACTTTGAAATGCTATACCTCCCAAAACAAACAACATACCTTTGTATCACTTCCTAGGGTATTTGTTGCTCCCGCTTCGCTCTGGTGCTCTTGTGAGGTCAAGACCAAGACAACAGAAACCAACCAAAGTGAAGATAGAAAAAAATATTCAACTGTCAACTTATGTGTGTGATCAAGGAATTACATAATAAAGTGAGAATGACTTTATGGGAAAAGGACATGCCACTGTATCATATTAATTGAAAGTAGAAGATTACAACCTAATCGCCTTGATGTCGCAATCTTCCTTTCAATGGCTCTTGGCTCCAACACACACACTTGCTTGATCCTTGCATGAAGAAGATCAAATCCTCTTGATAGACTTGCTAGAGTCTCCAAGCTCCTGTTCAAGATAAGTCCTTCACAAAATTATTTCACCAATTCTCCAATGAATCTTGCTTAAACTTTTCCATGAGAATTCCATCAATATATAGGAGAGAATGAGATGGTTACTTGGATAAGAATGATCCCACAATATCAGGGAAACCAGTAAAAGGATAACCATTCGAATGCCAAGCCATTATTCTATAAGATTCCCTTCTAGAACCATCGAGACTTCATCTTTTTCCAAGCCTTAGAATGATTTTTCACCCTAGCTATGTATCACAGTGCAAGAAGTTCACACCCTAGCTTAAGGCAGCCTACGAGAATGGGTCATTCTTGCACCCTAGTATATTAGCAACTTGCAAACTCTCTTCAAAAGTAAGTTTTTTGGGTGGATATGAATGCCACTTTTCTCAGGAGAAAGTTCTTATGAGGAGCCTGAGTACACCATCATCAATACACCATCAAGATTGACCAAAATCATGGGTAACAGAATGCCCCCCAAAGTATGAGGCCATAATCAATGACAGCTGAAAGAATTTATAAGCTACATGTGTGTGTCGGAAACCAAGAGCGCACCTAATTGAAAACATGCGAACAATCAAGCATCTACAAAATATCATATATATTAATTTTGAGGTAGGCATTCCCATACTCAGATCACAGACATATCACATTATAGATATAGGTCATGGCCACCAATCATACACTATGGATACATGCCATCAAAATATAGCATAGCCACCAGCAATACACTATGGATCTATGCAAGAAAATTCAAATAAAGATGACATAGCCACGAGACATACAAAGTGGATCTATGTGTTGCAAATTATACATATTCCATCGCAACCTGGACATAGAGATAATATCTAGGTTCTTCAATCTCATCGCCCAAAAGTATGAATCTAACCATGTGATTGCATGTGTCGAAGTCGAACATGGCAGAAACCACTTGATTACTGGTCATTGATGAAACCGTTAACAAGTGAGAGAGAAATCACCATTAATGTCAATGACTCCCAAGGTACTCTAGTACAATCCATCAAGTGTAAATGAATAAGTTGAAGTCAAACATCCGATGGAATCTTTCGATCAGGGGTCAATGATGTAAACCCACTATCGAAAGTGAGGAAAACTTCCATTGAGGCATGCAAGTTCCAAGGTACCAAAGAATTTCTAAGTCTTGTTTCTAGATAATGAGCTGAAGTCGACAGAACAAAACTCGTCACAGGAGGGCCTTGATGTATCCCCCATCAATAACATGAAACGAGTAATAGATTTTGAAGGTGAAACAGAGTATGATGTAAGTTGGACTAGACATAGGGAAGGTCGACACAGAGAGAATGGACAACTGCAGATGGCCGAATCAATAGAGGTTTCAGAAGAACTTCGCTTGAACATATGAACCACACGACCAATGATTTGGAAACATTGAATCAGAGATGACACAGGGTATGACCTTGTAGCAAATCGAATGAGAAACAAATGGATTTCCCAAACCGGCTTCAAATAATGAATAAAGGGTGTCATGTTCAAGAGCGACACTTACTTCCAATCAATATGAAGATGAGAACATATCCCTTTCCCAAAGTTTCCCCCACCATTTCTGGTGAGTACCTCTTTATTTTTATGAAAGCTTGAGGAAGATAACACATGTTTGTTGATATAAGATTATCCTTCAGATAAGTCCTTCGGAGTATGTTTAACGAACCCTAAGAAGGAGTGGTTCGGTCCCATTATGGGTCTGTCGATGTTTGTTTAACGAGTCCAAAGAGAGAAAACTCGAAGGTTTTTCATGATTATAGAGTCTGGAAAAACACTTAAAAGAGAACTCTCTCGGTTCCTTTTTCGTAAAATAGTCCAATGAGACCGAAAAAGAGATAAATTATCGCTCACCAGATGCTTTCTTCAAATACTTTATCGAACGTGAAAATAGCAAGGTTTCTCGGCTATCTTTTCATATTTAGAGAGTTTGAAAAGATCTTAAAGAAGACTCCAGGGGGGTTCCTTTTTCATATAACCTTCTTGAGACCAAAAAAGTGATAAAAGTATGCTCGATCACGTTCTCATGTATTTTCGAGCGTGAGAACAAACAAAGACCCAGCTTGAGGTTTTATATAAAAACAATAAAAAATAATCAAAACATGCGATGAAAAAGAAAAAACATGTCCGCATCCCCTGTATATGAACGTCAAAGTCATTACGCCTACAAAGGTTTCACTCAAAAGGGCATTAGGGTTTAGGTTTTAATAAATAAATAATTATAAAAATTCAATAACATGGTAAAAGTGAATATAAAGGAGTAAAAACTCTTTTTACCATATCATTTCAACCTTACCACTATTTGAGCCCAAAAACCCCTCTTTTGCCCTCGAAATTTGGCGTCAGATTGTGGGAGTTACGAGAATCCATTCGACAAGCCATTAGGGACAGTGAAGTAGTCTCTTTGTCCTCTACTTTTTCATGGTTTAAATTTTCATTTTCATTAGACAAAACACATTTTTGAGTTGGTTTTGGGGTTTAATATGGCACTCAGCCATTCTTGCAGGTGGGCTACACAGAACCTGCGAGAATGGGTCATTCTCACAAGTGAGCCCACATTAGTCTGTGAAAACCTCACACTGTTCCTAAAGGGCACCTGCGAGAACTACCAAGCATAAAAAAAAAATCAAGTTTTTCTCAATGAAAGAAAACCAATTTATGAATAGAGTTATTAATCTTCTTCTTCTGCTTCTTATGCAGGTATTTGGCCATCACAATGGTTCTGGAATGGCGCGAAAGGGAGCACAAAGAATATAATGCCATTGCCAAAAATCATCCGCCCGCTATTGTCGCTTTGAGAAATTGTGGTCTTCTGAAGTACTTTCGTATCCCGAGCATGAGGGCCCAAATAAGGTTATTAGAGTACCTTGTGCATATGTGGGATCTCGATCAGCAAGTATTCCATGTAGGGATCCACACACTATCCTTAGATATTGGGGAAATTTACTTGTTGACTGGATTGTCACGGTGTGGGTACCACGTGAGCCTGAGTGGTAGCAGAGGTGGTGGGTTTCCCATGAGTGAGTACTGCTTCTTACACTGTGTTCCAGAGGCAAAGAGGAAGAAAGGGAAAGTAGATTTTTGGGGAGTGTGGGATTTGACCCTCTACACTATTTTTCTCACCATTGCATGTATGGTTGGGAGCTTCATTCCTCACATGGTGCTCCAAAGTTACTTTCAATATGCCATAGAGTGTACTAATCCTCAGGCTTTTAACTGGGCAGATACAGTGCTTTGTAGCATGAAAAGGCAGTTGACCAAATGCAGACGAGCCGATCTGAAGCAATTCAGGTACGGGTCTTTGTTAGTGTCCTTCTTTCTCGAGAGGGTTCCATTACTGAGGTTACAGGTTGAGTGGGATTTACCGGCTCCCAGGGATCCAAGAATGATGATATGGTGTCAGCTCATGGCCCGACATGTAGTTGGACCAATTATCAAGTATGATGATACCTTCTTCGACTGGCTGCAACCACAGATGTTGATGGTTGACAATTATGCTTATGTCGGGTTGGATTTCTGAGGAGATCTGGACTTATTCCTACTGGAGGATGCTCAGTGGGGGGAACTTGGTAAGAAGTACACATTTTTTTATTCTTAAATGTTTTTGTGAATTTTATCATATGAAAATGTTTTTATATGTTCGTCCAAAGACTAAATACAAAATTCATTGTTAATGACATAGATGTTGGACCTTACCGTCCTCCTTGTACTTCTCCCATTCAGCGGTGGGGAGAGGTAGCGCCAGTGCCACAATGGGATGCCGAGGATTATCAAGCAGTGGAAAAAAACCTAGAGGGTTTGACAATAGATATTCCAGACATGCCTCTTGGAGAGGTTCTACAACGTTATCAGCGTCACACAGTAGGAGTGTCAGAGTCCATTGGTTGACTGCTCCATAGGGTTTCCTGGGTAGTTGTGTGTTACCATGAACGTCATGCATGACATCACTTTGTAGAATCTATGAGCTTCATTTTTTTACATTTTGGTCTTCGGACAAAATGTTTTTGTAAAAACTCTTTTGATCATTATATATACATATGGCTTCTACCAGTTTATCTTGTGTTGTGTAAAAATTGATGTGATTGATTTATAAATGATCCAAATGTCTATCTAATACATAGTTAGCCAATGCATCAGTTAATGTATTTAGACATATAGGAATATGTTGATATTCAATATAATCAAAATAACATTCCAAGAGGCAAATTTGCAAATACACCCGTAACAAAGTAGGACTTTGAATATTATAGACATTACTCAACTGTAGTACTAAAAGCTGTGAATCGAGTCATACAACCAAATGTGGATTCTGAGTGAGAGAGCATCAATCAACAATTCGATAATGACACTATACTCTGCAATATTTTTGGTCGCACGGTCGAGACACACACCTTGTAAGGAGACAAGTTCATTTGTAGGGGCGTAAATTTCCAATGCAGCAGAAGCAAGGTTCTAAGTACTATGGCTAGAGCCATCAGCAAAGCCAATATAGGGTAGCGAAGACTCTGACATCTGGAAATCAAACACAACGTCACATAAAGGCAGAGACCAGATAACGACAAAAGAAAGCTATAGTAACACACAAGAAGTATGATACAATAAAAATACAAGTACTCATGCACAAATGATTTTATGCATAGTACTTCTTCAAGTATAACCCATTCCTGGGTTCACTCAAAGGGATACCATCGTAATCTACGAACTCATAAATCCCTTTTTCCAAAACTCGTCGAACGATATAAGGACCTTGCCACATGGCTTCGAATTTTCTAGCTCCTAGCATATCTCGATCTTGTTCATAGAGGAGAATGAGATCTCCTTCAGAGAAAATGCGAGGCTTGACATGTTTGTCATATTGGGCCTTGACACACTTTTTTTGAGCTTCTATGACTAGGGTAGCATCGCGTTGAGTTTCGTCTAATCTCATAAGATACAATAGGCGTTCTTCTTCAACAGAAGTGTTTGGTAGGAGTTAAACAACTAGTTTTAAAGAGGGTGTCTCGCATTCAATCAGGAGAATGGCTTCCAAACCATAGATTAACCAGAAAGGTGCAAACCCAGTAGAGGACTTAACGAATGTCAGGAAAGCCCAGAATGCCGAAAACAACATTGTGTGCCAACTTGTTTTTTGAATCCCTATCATTTGTTGGAGCATAGTTATGAGAACTTTGTTAATTACTTTGACTTGGCCGTTGGCTTGTAGGTAATAGGGTGCTAAGTTTTCATGGTGAAGATCTAACTTTTTAGTAAGTTTAGACATCATGAAGTTTCTAAAATGGCTACCATGATCAGTGACGATAGCCTGTGGAACACCAAAACGAGTTATGACATGATTAAAAATGAATAATGTTGCGGTCTTTCTGGTGTTGTCAAATGTCGGCATCACCTCACCCATTTCGTAAAGTAATCAATGGATATAATAATGTATCCATGCCCCCCGACTGAGTGAGGATGACATGTCATGAAATCGATGCCCCATTTTGCAAAGGGACCAATGGAGACCACAGGGTGAAGAGGAGTGGGTTGTGACCGTATCTTCTAATTATAGGTCTGGAAAGCATGGCATTTTTGAACGGTGATTATGCAGTTGTTAAATAAAGAAGGCCAAAAATACCCTGCTCATAAGATCTTCTGGGCAATAGCATACCCAGACATATGACCACCACATCCTCTAGAATGGCAGTCATTCAGAGCTTTCTTAGCTTCGTCGAATGTGAGGCAGTGTCGAAAAACAGAGTCTATCCCCTGACGATAAAGAGTATCCTCAAGGATAATATAGTGACGATCTTGGTAGCATATTCGACATTGGTCATTACTAGACAAAGTTGTCCGGAAAGTCTGGGTTTGGAGATATATGATGATATCTCCATACCAAAGATCATCGATGCTAATGAGGAAAAAGGATTCATCAGGCAATGAATCAACTGCTACATTTTTTGTTTCAGAATAAGGAAAGTCGCATATCAACTCAGCAAACACTAAGGACTTATTAGAATTGGTGCGTTCAAATTCCAAGTCAAACTCCTGGAGTATCACAATCCATTTGGAGTATTTTCCCCCTAGCAATTGACGTGTAAGAATGTGTTGCATAGGGTTGCAGTTAGAAATCACTGTAGTCTTACGCGAGAGGATATAGTGATGGAAGCGTTGGACATATTGAACGACAACCAAGGCTAGTTTTTCAACATGTAAATACTTGATTTCGGTAGGCGCTAGACTTCGAATCAAGTAGTAGATAACATGTTCATCATTAGCATCATCCTCTTGGATGAGAACCATACCAATGGTGTAATCTGAGACAACAAGGTAGAGGAATTAATCGCGACTGTAATTGGGGGGAAAGAGAAGTGGAGCACGGGTTAGGGACAATTTCAAAGCGTCGAAAGCATTGTTGGCGATGGTATCCCATACGAACTCGAAACCCTTTTTTAAGAGCCACGTAAATCCATGAGTTATATCACCATAATTTGGGATAAAACAACAAAGAAAGTTTTCTTTCCCCTGCAAACTTTATAACCGGTGAAGTGTAGAAGGAGGAGGGAGATTAAGGATCTCCTCAACCTTTAAAGGATCCACCCTAATCCCTTCATGTGAAACGATAAAACCTAGAAGTCGGCCGGATTCCACGCAGAAAACGCACTTATAAGGATTCAAATGTATATGGTAGAATCTTTGGTCTGCAAAACCAGAGATTCTGAGTTCAATCCCTAATGGAGTCGCCAATTTTGTTATCGGACTAATCGGTAGGTACGGACACTAACAGATCTCCCTAGATCCACCTGGATCTAGAACAAAACATGACAGGACATGACTCTTTCCCTAAGTTATGACCATTGAATTAGCTAGTAGGAAGGAACAAATAACATACCTTTGTATCACTTCCTAGGGTCTTTGTTACTCTTGCTTCACTCTGGTACTCTTGTGAGGTCAATACCAAGACAATAGAAACCAACCAAAGTGAAGATAGGACAATATATTCAACTATCAACTTATGTGTATGATCAAGGAATTACACAATAAAGTGAGAATGACTTTATGGGAAAAGGACATGCCACTGTATCATATTAATTCAAAGTAGAATATTACAACCTGATCGCCTTGATGTCACAAGATTCCTTTTAGTGGCTCTTAGCTCCAACACACACACTTTCTCGATCCTTGCATGAAGAAGATCAAATCCTCTTGATAGACTTGCTAGAGTCTCCAAGCTCCTATTCAAGTTAAGTCCTTCACAAAATTCTTTCACCAATTCTCCAATGAATATTGGTTAACCTTTTCCATGAGAATTCCATCAATATATAGGAGAGAATGAGATGGTTACTTGGATAAGAATGATCCCACAATATCTAGGAAACCAGTGAAAGGATAACCATTCGAATGACAACCCATTCTTCTAGAAGATTCACTTCTAGAACCATCGAGACTTCATATTTTTACAATATTTAGAATGAGTTTGCACCCTAGCTATGTAGCAAAGTGCGAGAAGTTAGCACCCTAGCTTAAGGCATCCTGCGAGAATGGGTCATTCTCACACCCTAGTATATTAGCAACCTACGAAATCTCTTCAAAAGTAAGTTTTTTGGGAGGAGATGAATGTCACTTTTCTCAGGAGAAAGTTCTTATGAGGAGCCTGAGTACACCATCAAGATTGACCAAAATCATGGGTAACAACTACAAAACATACAGTAGCATACCCACTAGACAACTAGGTAATGCCACCTAAAATTTACTCTTTAGACTGCATGCAACTAAAACATATACATATTGCACACTCATGGAAGATTTACATATAAACACAAACAAACAATTACTTTATGTAACATACGACTTTAAAATTAAAATAATAGTAATTACCAATATGCATCATTTACAGGAAATTACCCATAAGCACACAAGAAATCATAGTCACATATATGATAAAATCGTAACATGGGCATATAAATAATAAAACAACATATCTATATATCATACAATTAGTACTTATCTTAGAAATACTGTCACCAACTACTTAGAGACTGTCCACGAACCTACCAGCCATAGACTACAATGTTCATCATTCTCAACAGTGAATCACCCCCGAGATGGGACTAAACTCCACCCAGGTTAAAGGGATTCCTATCCAAGCTAAGGCTCATGGACAACAGGAAAGAATCTATCTTAGGTGCTCACTCAACTAACAACCTACAACCTCTCATTCCCCACATGCATGTTCCACCAAAGGATGTCTGCCCCTTCTCTTCTCAACAGTCCCTCAACTGTCCCACTTCCCTTCCAAGGCTTCAGCAACAGGCCCGATCAAAAGTCTCAGAGCATTGTAGCTACATTTTAGCACCTACAGAAATGAATCCCCAACAATTCTCTCACTCAGAGAACTACTCATGGGCCTGAAAACCCGCTGCTTCAATCCTGCTCCAAGCTAACCAGGTACACCAACCAAAAAGGATGGGGAAATAGGCTTTGGAAAGGTGAAATGGTTGTCTCAAGGATAATGAAATGTATGAGAGAAATGGTCATGGAGTCATTGGTTGGATAACTGAGTGTGTTTTTGGATTCACTATGAACTCTTTGTCAATAAAATCATGGTTCGCCTGTTTGTTCCCCTTTTCCCATTCGTCAGGTATCTCTCTCAAAAAAATCCCCCGTTGAGCTAAGTTCCCCCACTATATGAATTCATGTCTCCAACTTGACAGTTTTCATATCAAAAGTTACTTTTTTCCACTTGTCCCCAACTTCAAAACTTAGGATAAACTAATTATCCATACTTTATGTTTTAGGAAATATTAATATAATATTCCCTTGACTTTTGGCCCTACCTTTCCCTAACTGGTGAAGTTCAGTCCCCCATCTCTTTTATCATTGTCAGTCTGTGCACAGTGATGTATTTTATATTAATCATGAGTCATGTACAAAGTAGGCGCTCTAGGCTTTAACATCTAGGCGTGCTGGCCTAATTCCAAGACATAAGCATTCCATCTTATAGTACTGGCTCACCAACCTATAATGCATATTATATACACAAAGGTTTGTTGACCTTAATATTGCATGCACTTAGTTACTGTGCATTGTATCCTCTATCTTTAAGGTTGTGCGCACCTTAGTTACTGTGTGCAGTATTAAGAAATGTGCACATTACATCCCTTTATTGTACAGTATATGTGCACACCATGATATGAAAGGTGTATTAAAAAAATGAAGTCTAAACAACTCACTAGCTTAAATATACTTGGATTATATTTACATTTGGGTTCGGCCGAGGGCTACTACACTTTTTAAGGTATGTTACTTACTGGTCATCTCACCATTTTCACAATAACATTTTTTCTAGACTGAAACAGACTATGAAATTGATAGGCCATTGAAGAAACATATCAATGTATCTATGGTAAAATTTTCATCTTGTGGGTCATTGTATTTTTGGAGTTACACTTCTTGGAAAATAGGGTTTGTGGATAGTCTTGAAACTAGTCTAAAACATGTGTTTCGAGTAAAAACGTCATAACGTATTCATAAAAGATCCAAATTTAGTAAGACAAAATTTAATGGTTAGAGTACAGTCTGTTGGACACACCTACCACACTTAGAGGGGGGGTGAATGAGTGTGGGGCTCTTTTTCCCAAAACTTTCCTCTTGCACAAAAACTCATCAATTAGCATTCAACATTTATTCATTACCCATTGTTGTCATTTATAACCAGTTA
>ML778473.1:1662898-1674139 GCA_009831015.1 Picea engelmannii
ATTACTTGACATCAACCAATGACATCAATCAAACCAAACCATTTACATCAATGACATATGATCCAACAATCTCCCAAGTAATCAAACCATTGGCATCAATGACAAACCATTGGCATCAATGACAACATGATCCAACACAGTCATTAGTATTCTTTGTAACATTTTCAGATCCATTCAACAAATATTTTGTGCAGGGCATGCTCTACAATGTCGCTCTCTAGAATCAACCAAAATTCAACAAGGTGTGCCATTTTTGCTATAACTCATTTTTTGAGAGGTTCCAAGTAGTGAAACCTGGAGGAATTTCATGAAACAAATTGAAGAACATTGTTTACTATTTTCAAATATTTATTCATTACAGGTACATAGTTATGGTTATTTCAAGTTAGGGTTGTTAACTAATCCCAAACTAGTCATATGAGACTAAAGAGAAGTTTGATGAAAATGATAGTCTCTTGTTGTGAAAGTTAAGGAAGGTTTGTAGGTATGTGATCATATACACTAGGTATATTATAGAGTTACAAATCATATTGGATGATGAAATTGATTAGGGATTTTGGTTAAGGTACATGTTGGGTACATGGTTGAGACAAGTACTTGATGAGTCGACACATACATGAGGTGTATAGTTGATGATGTTGGTACATATTGATGAGTCATAGTTAATGAGTAGTTGATACATGATAGGTACATACTTGGTACATGGTTGGAGGAACTTGTTAGTAGTATTGTTGACACATGGTTTATGGATGATGTAGCATACTTGTATTGGTATATTAATAGAAGCACATATTGATCTTGGTGATGATTATGAGTTGTTGTGTTATAGTTGGTTGATGCACATATTTGAGAATTGCCTTGGTGATTGCTCTTGGTAAGTAGATCATATTTGGTTGATAAGATTGATGAGATGGGTTGTTGTGATAGACTGTTTGGACAAGTTGTTGTGACATGTTATTTGTATAGGTTTGGTGCATGGTTGATGCACTTGTTCATAGTACATTTTTTGTACAGGTTTGGTGCATGGTTGATACATTTGTTTATGGTATAGGTTTTGTACAGGTTTGGTGTATGGTTGATGCACTTGTTCATGGTACATGTTTTGTAGAGGTTGGTGCATGGTTGATTCACTTGTTTATGGTACATGTTGATTACAAGTTGATTGGTACAGGTTTATAGCGGTATATCTCACAGTGATAGTGTGATAGTGGTTCCATCATTCTACTTATACTTTAGGGCAGTTGATGGGGCAAGGACAGGTGGTTGTAGCCATCTTCCGATTGTAGTTGGAGAACATAGGGAGTTGTAGCCTCCTTCTAGTTGTAGCTAGAGAATAGGGGAGTTGGAGGTCCCCTCAGGTTGTAGCTTGAGAAACAAGGGGATTGGAGCCTCCTTATAGTTGCAATTGGAAAACAAAGGAAGTTGGTGCTTCCAATGAATGTGATTCTTCAAGACATATAAGAAAAATAATTATGTGGTTTTCTCACGCTTTGGGTTGCCATGTAAAACATTGGTGTACTTTGTATGTGTATGATTGTTCATTTGTTCATTTCTTATTTACTCTACAATTATTGGATGATAATGCTACATTGATATAACACTTGGATTATATGGTTAAAAATGATTGAATTTCTCTATTACTTATTCACCCCCCCTCTCAGTAATCCAACAATTGGTATCATATATGGTTCCTCCAGGAAACAATTTAACCACTGGAAGGAGATCATGGATTATTATGCGAATGAAGTACCAATGTTTAATGGTCAGAATGGTTTGAAGTATGATATGTGGAGCATAAGGACATAAGTATTTTTATAGGCAAAGACTGTAGCCAAGAAGGAATTGAGGAAGAATAACAAAATAGCAATGGATTTCATCTGTGAAGGATTACTTAATCCGGTAAGAGAAAAGGTTAGTAAATGTTCATCACTAAAATAAATTTGGGATAAGTTACATGACATATATTATTCACCCATCACAGATCCAGAAAATGTCAAAGAATATGAAGATACAAATTAAGAAGAATTATGTTCACTATGTCAAGCAGATTTAGAAGATGAAGAGTACACAATCACTATAGGTATGTTGTTTTTTTTTAATTGTGAAAAACGTGGACATCTTAAAATATAATTCCATGAAGGAAATGAGACAGAAAAACTAATTGAAAAGGAAGACAATTATGAAGAAGAAATTATTAGTGATTTAGATGAGCTAAGAGAAGAAAACAATTCACTCAAGAAGGAATTGATGAAGCAAAAGGAAAGTGTTCACATTTTTTAAGAAGCCCAACATGTCATTGAGAACTTAAGAAATCAGTTAGAAGAAACCATAAAGATCAAACAAAATCTTGAATATCAAAAGCAGTGTTTGGAAACCAACATAGTAGCATAGAAGTAAGAAGTAGAAATGAGAGAGAAGACATTGGCAGATCATATTAAGGAAATAACTAACGATCTAAACCAACTTGAGGAAGAGTTTGGTAAAGAAGAGGAAGGACTTGAAGAATAAATACTCACATTAAAAATTAATCTTGAAGAAGAGAAAAGAACAGAAGAAGTCATGAAGTCTCAGATAATGAAGAAATAAGAAGAGGTTGAGAATCTTGAAGAAGAAGTTGTCACATTGAGAAGTAAAATCATCAAGCTCAACAAGAACATTGAAGAGACATAAACATCCAAATTAGTTATAGAGAATGCACTCTAGGTTGCTAGAAAAGAAGAATGAAGAAAATAGAAAGAGTTATGCAGAAGTACTCAAAGGAAGGAATCATGGTCAACCAGGATCTAAGAAAACTATTGAAGATACATCTTCAATAAGACTATCGATTTTCGAGCCACAAGGAAGCTTCAATCATGATCATGATCAGTCAAGGAAAAAATTCAGAAGGACTACGCCACAAAGAAGATCATTCACTCCCAGATATGCAAATTTATTTTATGGTCATTGTTTTTATTCTACTATCTTTGGACATAAGGTTTAAAATTGTAGGGATTATAGAAGAAATGCTCAAGAAAGAAGTGCCTATGTGGTCACACGTAATATTGAGTATTAAAAATGTCATAACTATCGACACATAACCGGTGATTGTACAAGCATGATCTATACTTCAATGAAAGAGAATAATAATATCAGATATAAGAAAGTATGGATAAGAAAACAGGAAGAATAGGTGAACAAAGACCAAGTACCAAAGATAGCAAGATTGTCAATAAAATGAGATGAAGAAAATTCTATAGAGAAAAAGAAAGATGTCAGATACAGAAAGGTTTGGAAAATAACTGAAATAAAGGAAGGATGGGTAAATAAGGAACATTTTCAAGAGATTGTACTTCCATTCATTGTAGTGAAAGATGAATCCACAGAAAGAAAGAAAGAAGACAGAGCTCAGAGAGATAATGAATCTACCAATGACGATGATGATGAATCTACCAACAAAGATGATGATGACTACACATCAAAGCAAGAATTTTTCTGAGCCATCCAGATTAGATACTCCCAAGTAATATGAATATTGTAACGACCCTAATTGGATACATGCTTAAAGATTATAAAGTAAAATTAATTAAAAGAAATTAATTATGGTTAATTGAGTAATAATTCAAATTACAGATCCCATTTAATGACCTGTGAAATAAAATTAATAGATCAATGAAAAATGATATAAAAATGGTGGCGTATGCAGAGAGGGATAGCCATGGATCCCAAGGAGATAAAACATTAACTCAGAACGAAGGATGGAGGACACAGGGTGGTTGGAAGAGTAACTTCTTGAGTCGGCCAGGAGGAATAAGGGACGGGAAGAGGGGGATGTGTGCACCATTCGGCGGGGATGGATGATGCAGACTGTATTTGCTGAGCCGGTTGTATTGGCTGAGACTGTTATGTTTGTCGTGAGTAGAGAGCCTCTGGACGGTTGTGTTTTGCCGTGAGCAGTGAGTTTCTGAGCATTATTGTATTTTGTGGACTTTTGGACTTATTGGGGGAACAGAGTTTTGAGGCTATGGCTTTTGATCAGGGGAGGCACTGAGTTGCTGGAGGTTTTGGGCATGAAGGGCCAGGATATCCATAGATATCCTGGAGCTAGGTAGTTTTCCTAGTTGGCAGTGAGGACAGTAGTTTTGGGCAGCTATTTTCCTATTTGTGGCAGGATTGATCTGTGTAGCAGGGAGCAGAAAGGCAGTAAAAAGGCACAGTGGCAACAACAATTAGCATCAGAACCAGGTACTTTGTTAAGTTATGTATTTATTTATTTCTGTCATGAATTCAGTATTTATTGATAAATCTAAGTTATTGAAGTTGTTGTTATGAGAATCACTATTATGCTAAGAAGTTACTGTTTTATATTACTTTCATAAAATGTTTAGGAAACTTAAATGATGTTTAGAATTATATGGGCATTACATATGGTATCAGAGTGTCTTAGTTTGAAATCTGGGCCTAAGGGCCAAAATCCCAAACGATTAACTCCAACCACGCTTAACCTATAAGAAACACACGTCATTTGTGTCTTAATAGATTGTGTCGAGCAACATTCATCTTGACCAAACATGACTGATATGGTGTATGGCATATTACCGGGATGATTTGACAGTTCATTCAAAATTAAGGGAAGGACGATTCAAACATATCATACAAGTCCTTGAACTATGTAGGATGTATGACATGATATCTTTGAATCCAAAAACGTGTTTATTTCTATATTATAAGGGAGAATACTAGGCCATATTGTGAGTAAAGAAGGCATATGCATTGATCCAGAAAGGGGTAAGGCAATAAATTACTTAAATCCTCCTATGTCTTGAAAAGGAGTATAATATTTCTTTGGAAAAATAAGCTTTGAATGAATATTTGTTCTAGATTTTGCCACGATTGTTAAGACAATAAATAGTTTACTAAATAAGGATACAAAATTTGAATGAACATCGGAAATTCAAAAGGTTTTTACAGAAATCAAACATGGAATCACTACTACCCCTGTTCTTATTAGTCCCAATTTTGATAAAAATTTCATATTATATTAGAGGAAACCATTGCTTCCATACTCATCAATTTCATGAATATGAAAGTTCATGACCAAAATTGAAGTTGTAAATATTTATCCTCCTAATACAATTGATGTCGTCATACAGAGTTCAACTTTAGCATCATCTGAATGGTATAAGGATATAATTATTTATGTGACGTCTAGCCAATTTCCTCTGGGAATGTGTTCTAAAGAGAAAATGTACTCAAGGTAGCACCCCTATATTATCCAAGCAAATGGTCTCATATATATCACAAGCGACCGTTTTAGACAATAACTGTTAAATGGATCATGAATGGCTAATGCGGTATTAGTCTGAACATTCAAGGGAACACCTTTAAAATAGCGACATTGAACCAGATAGATGAAGAATCACTTCCCACAAAATGGCTACCCTTAAAGTGGCTTGATAAAGCTATTGAGCACGAAAAGGAGAGTTGATAATTTAAATTTATTTGAGCAATGTTTGTCAATGAATTTTCGGGTAGTACTGACACCTGAAAATCGATGAAATGTTGAGGGAAACTTATGTCTAAGGATTAAAGTTGGAAAATTTAATAACTGCACATATTATACTAAATACAATGAAAAAGGACATTTGCAGGACCTTGAAAAGGCCTACTTCATTCTGAACTTACCTAAATGAGGAACTGCCAATGCACAGTCAGAAAAAGGAAATTTAGCAGACTTATACTATGTAGGAATAGTGTGAACTATTTGCCTATATTAAGCCTCGATGATTGTAATAATGAACTATAGACCCATAAAAATTTCAACTGTGCCAAGAGAGCAATTTTAACACTACGTAATGTTTTGTGCAACTAATCATTATCCCCAAAGGAGAACAGATCTGAACCATCAGATCTTGGGCGGATACCTGACATTCGATGGATCTGCAAGGAGTTGCGAGGGAGTTAAGTCCTCAAAGAATATGAGAGGATAAATCTCGATGAGATGTATGAAGGCATCGAGATATCAGAGTTCACAGAATCGGGAGTTCCATGAGCAAGGGGTCGGGAAACCCATAGTGAAAACCCTGATACAATCAGAGTCGTCCATCTATTGGGGATAGGTGGCAAGGAGTCGAGAGTTCATCGATATTTCGGAGCTTCAGGAGTCATGGATCCATGACCAGGAGAACCATGGAACGACGGAGGATTCATAGCTGTAGGATCTCGAGGAGGACACATGTCACGTGACCACCAGATCAGGATTTTGGTCATCGGGGTACGGGTAAGTAAAGGTTCCTAGCCTTGTAAAGTAGCGAACCTCAAAAGTTGATCTGAACCGTCCATCATTTAGGATGTGTGTCAGAACCCTGGAGAGAGTCGAGAATTGGGGAATCAGAGTTTTGGAGCACACGGAAATCATGTCACACAGAATCGCAATCTGTGATTTCCCGACAAGATCTGAACTGTTCATTTTAGAGGACACGTGGCAGAGATCGCGCGAGAGTATATATATTGGCCATCGGAGAATCAGAATTCTCAAGGGAAAGGGAATCGAGACACCATAAGTCTCAAAACACCAGGAAGATCAGAGCCGTCCGTTTACATAGGACAGGTGTTGGGAATCGGGCAAAGGTCGCAGATCGAGAAATTGGAGTTCCTGAGAACAAGGAAACCGTGGCATCACAAGTTTCGAAACCCCAGAGGAATCATGATCATTCATTTAGGGTACATGTGGACGAGACCGATGTTATCGGAGAAGTCTCGATAAGGAATCATCCATCGGGGTTTGAGTCATCGGAAAATCGAGGATCCCATGAACCAAGTATCCATGCATTATGAAATCACAAAACGTGATTTCCCGATGGGTCAAGGGATAGCGGGGCCCACATAAGGGTCAGCATTGGACATGTAGTAGATTACACGATGTAAGTAACTTAACACTTAAACCTTTGCTAAAAAGGATTAATCAATCAATGTTTTAATTAGGCCTTAATTATGTCGTGAAATCGAAGATCAGGGTTTCATGATTCTTTGTTACGGGAAACTCCGAATCCCGATTTCATTAATAGTTCACTCACAATATTTAAAGTTTTAACCCAACTTTTAAACCTTCATTGATCAAAAGTAAACGCTAAGGCATCGCGAAATTTGAAGTAAGGAAAATTCTTGCTCGATAACGACCGAAACCCGATGGGAAGCCATAAGGCTGTGGTCACAAGGCGAAGTCATGTGGATCACGAGCATAGCTTAAGGGCTAAGGCACTAGGAGAATATCAAGGATTGGAAAATCGTGAGTCCTAAGGACCTGTGAGTTTCGACATTTGGAACCCTGAAACTCCGACGAAGGATAGGGCCGGGGCCACATGGAATGACAGTCATATGAGGGGAATGTCTAGCCTAGAGGGCTAGCACATAAAGTTCCATATTGGAGAAACGATAATCGGGAGTCTGTGAGGATAGAGGTTCGTGATAGCGAAAGTCACGAAACCCCGAATCCCAACAAGGAATAGGACTACGGTCACATAGGACAGGGTCACATGGACCAAAGTATAGCCTAGGGGAGGTCTAAAGCTAAAAGGGGGTGGATCTCCATATCGGAGATCAGAAGTCCATGAGGATAGCAAGCTCTTGGTATCGGGCATAAGGAAACCCTGAAACCCAAAATTCAAGTGGAGAATTTCACAGTTAGGAGAAAAGGGGCGTGAGAAATACATAAGGCAATATATATGCAGCTAACTACATGCATATGCACATGTGAATAAATTTATAAAAATAAATGAAATAAATTGAAAGCAAAATACCCAAAATCCGTACAGGGCTGGAATTACAAGCAAATCATTTTGTTTCAAAAGAAGAAATCACCATTCATTACCACCATGTAAGCAAGGTTTATACAATTTCTGATACGAATAACCCCGCGTTCTTCATGAAGGTACTGAAACTGTGCACCACATGTGGACTGAATCGTACCTCTTACTATAGCTGAGAGCGAGCTCCGCAAAATGTACAGACAAGGGAGTGGTTCCCAACAATTCAAGAAGACTGGACTCTAGGTCCTGGATCTTATCAGGGGCCATATCAATATACTTTGTTTCTGCAAAACGAGCTGGTAAAATGCTCAAAACAACGGTGTGGAGGTGATCCATGGCAAAGGATATTCTGAAAACCTCTGAGCAGAGCAGAGGTAGATCTATGGTGGACAAAGACTGATGCGAGGAAATTCCCAGCGGATGAGAAAGTGGGACAGAGGTAGGACGCGTAGAGAGTTGAAAGGCTGACAGGTGTAGAAGTTAGGAATAGATACGAGGGAGCTTGAGAAAGCCAGATGAGCATGTGGAAACCAGAACCCTTGGGTATACATTCAATTATTTTATATAGATATAATATAAGGTGTTAAAAATAATATGAAGTAAATTAAATAATTTAGTATAAGTAATTTATATATATATATATAATTAAGTTAGTTTAAAATTAAAGTAAAGATAAGCTAAGTTAAATTAGTATAAAAAAAAAACATTTAAGTAGAAGGTTAATCTACCTTAAGGTTAATTAATGGTGTCAAGGCCTAGACTGGTGGCATATGCACTGGGAGTGGCGAGTAAAGCACAAGGCTAACGTAGCTACGGGATGAAGGCTCAGTAGTTTAACTTTTGTTCTCATTCACCCAGAAGTGGAAGTGGGTTGTTGAAGCCATGCAAGGAGTGCACAGGCTAAAGAAGAAGTCTCAGTTGTGAATCTGAGCAAAGGAGATCTAAGACTGCTGCTATAGGAGTGCGCAGAGTCGAAAGGATTCAACACTGGGAAGTTGTTGAAAGTTGAGCACAAGGAGTGCACGCAAGTTCCTCTGAAAGAATCAGAGTAGAAAAGCTCAGGAGGTATAGCACCTTCGTGATATTGCTAAAGGAGAGAACATGATTTTGTGCCATGGAGTGTTCGAATAGGAGTTGCAAGCGTAGGCGTTGGAGAGCAAGTTCTAGGAAGGATACTTAGTGATTTTCGAGAAGGTCTTCAGGAAGGAAGAAATTGACGGTCGGGATCGTATAGAGAAGATTGACGAAATCCCGCCAGCCATTAGATCTCGAGAAGTTGCGCCGGGGTTAAGCCCTAGTGTGCAGAAGAAGAGTCCCGGAAGAGTCATTGGGAAATATGAGTCATGGGGGTTTTGTTAAGTCTGAGAATCGAGGCCTTGTGATTCTCGAAATCCTGAGAACGGATCCTAGCCGTTGATCTCGACAGGACACATGTCAGCGTTTTGGGAAGGCGTCGGGATTTTATCATCGAAGATTTTAGGAGTGTAGAACCATTTCATAATGAAATCACAATTCACGATATTCCGATAGGATCGGAGCCATCCAAACGGTAGTGACACGTGTCGGGATATCCCGAAGAGTCATGAAATCGGGGTTTCCGGAGACGTGAGACTTGTGTAGGTTGAAATTGTGATACGTGATTTCCTGATACAATCAGGACCGTCCATCTGAGGGACAGGTGTTGGAGATCCAGAGTGGGTCGGAGTATTAGCCATCGGAAAATCGGAGTTCTCAAAGTCATGAGAACCGAGACCTTGAAAGTCCCGAAACCCCAAGAGTCAAACAGGACCGTCCATCTGCATGGAAAGGTGGCAAAGGATCGGGCGCTGTCGGAGTTTTGTTCATCGGAGTTTTCGAGGGTAAAGAAATTGTGCAATAGGAAATTGCGATCCGTGATTTCCCGATGAGATCTGAGCCGTTCATTATGAGGATGCATGTCAGGGGATCCTGAGGGATCGAGGTTCGACATTTCGGGTTTCCTGCATACAAAGGAATCATGACCGGAGAAGTCGTGAAATCTTGAAACGCGACGGGTCCCATAACCATAGCGTTTAAGTGGAGGACAAGTGTCACTCCATATTGGGGTTCGGAGCTAGGAAGGGTTTGTGAACAAGCGCGTTTAAAAACATGAACCTCCGACATGCGATTTCCCAATGGAGTTAAGGTTACGGCATTGGACAGGTGTCGGAAGGTCCAACCTTGACTGGTGTTAACAACAAGTGGCATCAGAGATCGGAGGATCGGGGATCCTAAGGACGTAAGTC
Organism: Picea engelmannii; assembly: GCA_009831015.1. Classification (NCBI taxonomy): domain Eukaryota; kingdom Viridiplantae; phylum Streptophyta; class Pinopsida; order Pinales; family Pinaceae; genus Picea; species Picea engelmannii. The sequence goes on from ML778473.1 coordinate 1,672,947, forward strand.
CTACACCTTTCAGATTCGCGAAGCCCAAAATCCCGATAGAGGGATAAGGATACGATAGCATGGGGAGCGGTCATATGGACCGTCGCATAGCTGGAAGAGGCCGGTGCTTAGAGGAAAGGTGTTCATTGTAAATCGGGGAATTGAAAGTCCCGATAAAGTATAAATAATGGAAGATTAGTGGAACATTGCAGCTATCGTGACATTTTTGTAGAGAGCTTGAAGGACGGAAGATGGAGAAGGAGTATGATAAGCAAGATTGATATTGAAAATTTAAATATGTACTGGGGAACAGTGTGGAAGAATAAAGTTAAGCTTGAACAGTGAGATTGGGGTTCCTACGAACAATTAAATATGGAATCCAACTTGGAAATAGAGAATAAGGAAATTGAAGGGAATTATGAAATCCCTGAGACGTGCTAATAAATATTATGTTTTCTCTAGGTGGAGATACATTGAAATCATGAAACATTATTACCACTCTCGTTGACATGTTTGTATCATAAGAGGATTAGTTGAGGCACTATGTTAAAATTCCAAATAGTATAGCGAGAAAATAGAAGTGTTGGTAAAACTGTAAATCGAGAATGCATTGGATGCAGAATGATGTGAGGAGTGAAAATCCATGTCAAACCTGATGGGTGAGACTGAAGTGTTGACCATTAATTTAGTATGAATATGACACCACACAAAAATGATCTATATATAATAGTGATTGATGTGGAGTCCAATTTGGAAGTTGTGAAAGGGAAATCGAAGCAACTCATAGAAGCACTCAAGACATGAGTATAAATTCATGAGTTGTGTTTGAGTGGAGATGTTTTGAAAATTATGAGTCAAAAGTGATGTTATGGTTTAAGATGAAGGAATTTGAGAGGGGCTTGTGAGTTGTAGAGTTCTAGCTGGGAAACTTACAATAACGAATATCTTTTATACATTGACTACATCAAATATTGGTAAATTTTGTGTCAATTATTAAATAAAACCTGATTTGAACCCATGTTCTATGCGATGGTAAATATGGGCACCTCAAGACACGATTTTTAAGGTGGGTATTTGTATCACATGATGCATGATCAAGTAATTTCAATCTCCAAACTCATACAATCGATATGGTGCCATTTAGAAAGGTAAAATTTAAAATTCTAAACAATGGTTGTTGTGCTGGAAGAAGACCAAATATAGGAAGATGTAAA
>ML778473.1:1675810-1726831 GCA_009831015.1 Picea engelmannii
AAAATGTGTATATATGAATATTCATTATTATGTAACTAAACCACAGCTGTTTAAAATAAATTACTGAACTAGACAATTGTAATAAAAGGATTTCTCACACAAATAAATGATTGTTGTCTTTTATAAAAGACTAGCCTTGCTGAATGGATTGAATGAATACATAAATTATTAAAGAATGACAGTTTGATTATTAGTACATGCACGAGGTTTGCATGTACTAGCTACACATGCATTTCTTGTACATATACACTAGTATGTATGAGTTTTCTTGACTTACTGATATTGTCGGTTACTTATTGTGAGTGTGTGAACCATACTCTTTTCCTTTGTACCATCAGATACCTTAAACTTCAGGACGAAGTTTCTTGAAGGGTGGGTGTATGTAACGACCCTAACTGGATACATGCTTAAAGATTATAAAGTAAAATTAATTAAAAGAAATTAATTATGGTTAACTGAGTAATAATTCAAATTACAGATCACATTTAATGAACTGTGAAATAAAATTAATAGATCAATGAAAAATGATATAAAAATGGTCGTGTATGCAGAGAGGGATAGCCATGGATCCCGAGGAGATAAAACATTAACTCATGATGAAGGACAGAGGACGTAGGGTGGTTGGAGGAGTAACTTCTTGAGTCGGCCGGGAGGAATAAGGGATGAGAAGAGGGGGATGTGCGCACCATTCGGCGGGGATGGATGCTGCGGACTGTATTTGCTGAGCCAGCTGTATTGGCTGAGACTGTTATGTTTGCTGTGAGCATAGAGCCTCTGGACGGTTGTGTTTTTCCATGAGCAGTGAGTTTCTGAGCACTATTGTATTTTGTGGACTTTTGGACTTACTGGGGGCACATAGTTTTGAGGCTGTGGCTTTTGATTAGGGGAGGCACAGAGTTGTTGGAGGTTTTTGGCACGGAGGGCCAGGATATCCGTAGATATCCTGGAGCTAGGTAGTTTTCTTAGTTGGTAGGGAGGACAGTAGTTTTGGGCAACTATTTTCCTATTTGTGGCAGGATTGATCTGTGTAGCAGGGAGCAGAAAGGCAGCAGCAAGGCACAGTGGCAACAACAATTAGCATCAGAACTAGGTACTTTGTTAAGTTATGTATTTATTTCTTTCTGTCATGAATTCAGTATTTATTGATAAATATAAGTTACTGAAGTTGTTGTTATGAGAATCACTATTATGCTAAGAAGTTACTGTTTTAGATTACTTTCATAAAATGTTTAGGAAACTTAAATGATGTTTAGAATTATATGGGCATTACAAATATTAGACAGGGGTCATCTATGCAATAACTGTGACAGACTAAAGAACCATCCTTCGAGTAGCTTGCATATTTTGAGAAGACAGATTTAGGGCAATCAATTAGCAGAAGTACAGTTTGATAGATTAATCAAGAGTTCATGATAGTATAGTGATAAATGGGTTAGCATTAAGGATAGTTGCGCAAGTAGAGTCTTGGATAGTATGGACAAAGATGGATTTATAAGAACACTTAGCAAGTTTGGACAGATATATGATAGTGGACAAGAGCATGGATTCATAGATTGGTTCACACAGTGGCTCAAAGACCAAGGAACATTATCATAATGGATGATAATAACACAGGAAATGTCTCGAACAATGCTAATGGATTCCAAATTGACAAATATTTTTTGGACACATGCAATGCACACATCAGTTCACATTCAAAATAGAGCAATGCTCATAAACAAGAATGACAAAACACCGTACAAACTATGGAAAGGAAGCGTAGACAACAAACTTTACATCAAGGCAACTCAAGATAATATTTTATTAATTGAAATTTATGTTGATGATATTGTTTTGGAAGTAATAATGATAGGTTAAGCCAAAAATTTGCAAAGGATATGAAGAATAAATTTGAAATGTCATTACTTGGAGAACTATCCTTCTTTTTGTGTATTCAAATATGTCAAAGAAGCCAAGGAAGTTTTATTTATCAAACTAAGTATATCAGAGAAATGATAAACAGGTTCAGAATGGAAGATTGAAAACTAGTCACCACTCCCATACAAACCTGTTGCAAGTTGAGAAAAGATGATGATTCAAATTCTACAGGCTAGAGGCAATACAAGTCAATGATTGGTAGCTTACTATATGTGACAACATCCAGATCAGATGTAATACAGGTAGTTGGACAGGTGGCATGATTTCAAGAAGAATCAAAGGAATCACATGTATTAGCAGTGAAGAGTATTTTCAGATATCTCAAAGGAACAAAATATTTTTGATTATGGTATCCAAAAGGAAAGTATCTATCACTTATTGCCTACATAGATGCAGATTGGGCAGGTTGCATTGATGACCAACGAAGCACCAGTGGAGAAACATTCTACTTGGGTGATTGTTTAGTATCTTGGTGACACAAACCCCCAAAGTGTTGTCTCCTCCGTCTCCCGACACCTGAAATACCGAAATCCTAAATCTCTAATACAACTCTTATCGCAACTTGCGACTTCGGGACTTTCGTTTCACTGTGCTCAACTCCTTGGCATTAGGATCCCCAAAATGTCGAAATGATCCGACATCTTGTGAAAAGCATGATCAATAGTCCATGTTGATTCCGGATCCCAGAGTGGTAAGCTTTCCTTCCTCTAACCACCCTGCAACTTCTCTGGATCCTAGAGTCCTCATGATTTTGGGAATTTCCCACAGAGAATTTCGACCACTCCTTGCTTCTTTATAACTCCTGCGAAATAAACCAAGGTTCTCCCACTGGGATTTAACTTCTGCAAAGTGAATTTGCTTTGTCTCCATTTTTTTTATCTCAAAGGAACTAACCCTCCTAAGCTTTCCTTGCAACCTTGAGTATTCAAGAAGACTCTTGTGCAGACCTCTTGCAATGCCCTTCAAATACTTCTAAGTATTTGATTCTCTCGAAGCTGTGCACTTTTCTGCAACAACAGTCCTTCTACTCTCCCATTGGTTGATAAGTTCTCAGTTTTCAACCGGACTTCACACACCTTGCATGGCTTCTGTGCTTCACTTGCACTTATGCGGGAATGAGAACAATGATATCTCTCCTGAGCTTTGATAGATAAACTCTGAACCTCCATCACACATTCCTTGCGGACAATTCCACTGCACTCCTTGCAGGAATTTCTCACTCAGGAAGAGAAACAATTGAAACTCATTCTCTCTCTCAAACTTCAAACATTAAACATGAAATCATACATTCACACAATATTAACGAAAATGAATAACAGAGAGAATAAACAACCATAAGCATACCATTCAACATGTATACACAGAAAGCATCATAACACCATGAATCTGAATCAAAGATTCATATATTAATTAGGAACTTCTGTACATGGGTTTTTCTCCTCAACTTTCTACTACAACTCTCTCTCTTTTTGCTCTATGCTCAATGAAAGAATGGTCTCTAATGTTATAATGATACAAAGGTGAGGGTGTCTATAGTCATTTTTCACTCCTATGCTCCTAAACTGTCTAATCTAGAATTTAAATCTACCTACTTTCATTAACTGGGAATAAATGCCTCTACCTACTACAGATGATAGTGAATTACTCATGATCTATTTACAATATGCAAGTGCGCTTTCTCTTAACTATTACATTTAATATCTGTGCATTTAAACTTTCAAAAGCATTTTAACATGTGCAAAAAAGCGTTGGCGCTTGTCCCAACTGTCTTCCACCTCCACGCTCACTTGTTGCTGATGATGCTCCTGCATCATACTCCCTCACTTGAAAATTTTCATGAACTGATATTCATGAGCTATTGCACGGTCTGTCCATGCTTATGAATTTCTTCTTTATTTTCCCAGCTAGCATCTTCAACTAGATGTCCCTTCCATTTGACCAAGTACTCAAAATACTCTTTCCTCCTTGTTTTCTTGCTGACTCTCTTGTCAAGTATACTTTCCATATGTGGCTTTTCAGATACAGGCATTTGTTTATTCCACTGAAACTTTGTCTATTCATTGTATTCTCTCGCTTCTCTAGATTTGTAAGGGTACACATCCACAATATTGAATATCGGTGAAATTTCGATCCCATCAGGTAATTCAATCTCATATGCGTTTGCCCCAAATTTCTTCATGACTCTACATGGTCCAATCTTCTTCATCTTCAGTTTGTTATATGTTCCCCTTGGGAACCTTTCTTTCCTTAGATGTGCAAGAATCAGATCATCGACTTCAGATTGAAGTTCTCGTCTATTTTGATCTTCTCTACGCTTATACTCTTGACTCAAATTTTGCAATCGCTCCTTGACTCTGCTGTGAAGCTCCTTCATTGCTTCTGCAAAATCCTCTGCACTAGCACTTCTAGTTTCATTCTGTTCTGAATCTTTCAATTCAAAAAATCCCCTTGGCTTCATTCCATACACAATTTGGAATGGAATCTTCCCTATGCTTCTATTGATTGAATCATTGTAAGAAAACTCTGCCTATGGCAGAATGTGATCCCACTGACTATGGTGTTTAGTCACTAGACTCCTCAACAAATCTCCCAAGCTCTTGTTCACAACTTCTATCTGCCCATCCATTTGAGGATGATATGCTGATCTAAATGACAAATTTGTCCCCATCTTCTTCCATAAAGTTCTCCAGAAATGTCCTACGAACTTGGTGTCTCAATCATAAACAATACTCTTTGGCAAGTCGTGAAGTCTGATGACTTCTTTGAAAAACAGGTTCGCAATGTGAGTTATGTCACTGGTTTTCTGGCATGGTATGAAATGTTCCATCTTTGAAAATCTTTCTACCACCACAAAGATTGAATCAAATCCTCTTTACATTCTTGGCAGACCCAATATAAAATCCATGCTCACTGCATCCCACGGCCTCTCTGGTATGGGTAATGGCTGGTATAACCCTGTGTTATGCTTTCTTCCTTTTGTGTGCTGACAAATTCTACATCTATCCACAAATATCTTAACATCTGTCATCATCCCTGGCCAAAAATATGAGCCATTTAATTTCAATAACGTTTTGTCATGACCGAAGTGTCCGACCAATCCTCCACTATGTTTTTCTTTTAGGAGATTCTCCCTCATGGAGCATTTTGGAATACATAATTGATTGCCTCTGAATAATAATCCATCCTGGATCATATATTCATTCCATTGACTTCTGTACCTAAGAATTGGATTCTCAAATGCCTCATATGCCTCTTTGAAATCGGGATCATCTCTGTACATGTCCCCGAGGTTATCAAAACCCAATGTTTTGACTCTGAACTCCTGCATAAGTAAAAATTTCCTGCTCAAAGCATCAACAACTTTGTTAGCAGTTCCAGAAATATGTTTATTTACAAAAGTAAAATTATGCATGTATTCAACCCATTTTGCATGCTTTTGGTTCAACTTTTCTTGTTGAGTCACGAATTGAAAAGCATGATTGTCGTTGTACAAAACAAACTCTTTTGGAACCAAATAATGTCTCCATTTATTCAGTTCTTGTATGACTGCATAAAATTCTTTGTCATATGTTGAGCATTTAATCTTTTCTTCATTTATCTTTTCGTTTAAGTATGCGACTGGTCTTTCATCTTGGCTCAAGACTACTCCAATTACAAATCCACTAGCGTCACACTTGACCTGAAATGTCTTACTTAAATATAGCAGCACCAGAATTGGTTGTTTAATAATCTTTTTCTTCAACAAGTTGAAATTTTTCTCTGCTTCCTCTGTACAGTGAAAAGATTTATGTCTTTTCTTCACCGTGTCCATCATTGGTGTGCTAATCCCACTAAATTTTCAGATGAATTTCCTATAGAAACTAGCTAATCCATAGAAGCTTCGAACCTCAAATATACCTTTCGACAATGGATAATTCTTAATCACCTCTACCTTATCCAGATCCATTTTCAACTCATTTGAAGATATAGCAAAACCCAAGTAAACGATTTATGTCCTCATAAATGTTGATTTCTTCATATTTATTAGCAACTTCTCTTGTTGTAATCTCCTCATCGTTGTAGCCAAATGCTTCAAGTGTTCTATTTCTGTCTTGATGAAAATCAATATATCGTCAAGATATACGATGACGCATTTTCCTATGAAATCCTTCAAGACTTCATTCATCAATATCATAAAAGTACTAGGTGCATTAGTTAATCCAAATGTCATAACAAGCCATTCATACAACCCTTCATTTATCTTGAATGTTGTCTTCCATTCATCACCTTCTCTCATATGAATTTGATGATATTCACTTTTCAAATCAATATTTGAAAAGAATTTTGAAACACTCAAGAAATCCATCAAATCATCCATCCTTGGTAATCGAAATCTATATCTGATGGTAATCTTGTTAATTGCCCTCGAGTCTGTACACATTCTCCAGCCTCCATCTTTCTTTGGGCTGAGCACTGTTGGAACAATGCATGGACTCAATCTCTCTCTAACCAACCCTTTGTACATTAAATCCTGGACCTGTCTCTTGACTTCTTCATTATCCTATAGAGTCAATCTGTATGTTTCTTTGTTCAGTAAACTAGATCCAGGTATAAGATCGATGTGATGACTTATACTTATGATCAGTGGCAATGAACAAGGTAGTTCGTCCACTACTATATCAGCAAACCCTTCCAGCAACTTCTAGATTTCCTCTGGTAAATCATCCACTCTTGTACTGGTTAAAACAATTCTAGGCTTCCTAACCACAATAAATTGTGTATCTTCCTTCTTCTTAACCTCCTTAAGAAGTTCCTTCCCACTCATGAGAAGTAGAGTGTTGTTTACTTCTAGTTTTGTTTCTTTATCCTTAATCGACAACAACATGTGCGTTCTCACATTCTTCTCCAGGGTGTATGTGTTATTTCTCCCATCATGAACCACATTCCTATCATATTTTCATGGTCTACCCAATAATAGATGACAAATATTCATGGGAATGACATCACATAATTATTCATCCTTATATCCTCCTATTTTAAATTCAACTAAACATTGTTTAGTGACATTTACCTGATCTCCTTTTTGTATCCATGAAACTCTATATGGGCTTTGATGTATGATAGTCTCTAGCTCCATATTTTCTACCATCTCTGTAGAAATGACATTATATGTGCTACCACTGTCCACGATGACTTTTCATACCCTATCTTTGGTCTTGCAAGAAATATGAAAAAGTCTGTTCCTTTGGGCTAGGTTCTTTGCCTCCTTCTCTAGAATTAAGAGAACTTTCCTCATCATTAGTGATCTTCCACCCTCAGCATATTCTACCTCAACATTCCATCTTTGTGCTTCGACAATGTGAGTCTCATCACCTTCTTTCTTTCTATCTGGACATTCATAGGATTTGTGTCCATTTTTTCCATAGGTAAAGAATTTCACTTCATCGCCTCTACCTCTTCCTCTTCCTCTGGTATGAGGAAAAGTATTTCTATCAGCATACTGCCCTCTCTGTGAGCTTCCTCCTCTCTCATGCTGATTTTGAGGTTTCTTTCCCTCTTCTTGAGGTCTCTGACTTCTGTCTTGGGAAATTGTCTTCCCTCTGGCCTGACTTTTGCCTCGGCCTCTTTGACCTTTCTTTCATCTCAACTTCTCCTCAACTTTCAGAGCCATCTGATAAGCATCCTCTACAGTCTGAATGAGCATCATGATAATCTCATCTTGGATGTCATATCTCAAACCATTCATGTATCTGGCCACCTTTTCATCATCGTTTTCCCGATGACCTGCTCTAATGTTTAATTTGTAGTACTCTTCAGTGTACTCTTTCACTGACATCATCTTTTGTCTCAAATTTTGCATTCTCTAAAACAGAGTAATTTGATAATTCTTGGGTATGAATTTTGCCTTCATCTTCGCAACCATTCTATCCCAGCTCTTGATTTTCTTCTTGCCTTTCCAGTGTTTGTCAGGCTGCAGTTCATCCCACCATAAGGCTGCATGCCATTTAAGTCTATTGAGAGCATGTTTGACTTTCCTATCATCCTTAACATCCTCATAGTCAAAATATTTATCCAGAGCCCTAATCCAGTCTAGAAGATCTTCAATGTCCAAGTTTCCTTCATACATGGGAATCTCCATCTTTTCCTTGGCACGTATCCTTGCAACAGCCCTAAATAGGCGTTCGTCTACAGCATCTTCGTCTGCAACTTCTTCTCCATGTCCAACTTCATTTTCACTATCAGCCTCATTGATATCCCCAGTGTCAACTGTGCTCCTTTTTGATGTCTCCATGGCATCAATCCTGGCACGTAGTTCACGCATTTCCCTTTCCACTGCTGGATCAGGCATTGGTCTGTCTCTTCTTCTCGGTGGCATGGCTAAGAAATATTCCTCCTTTCTCTGCTATAGAAATAAAAGACTATTTTTGTGCTCTAATACCACAACTGATGAAAAACCCTAAAGCACTGTCTCCTCCATCTCCCGACACCCAAAATGATGAAATCCCAAAACTCTAATCCAATTCTTATCGCAACTCACGACTTCAGGACTTTCGTTTCACTGTGCTCAAATCCTTGCCATTAGGATCCTTGAAATGTCGAAATGATCCGACAGCTTGAGCAAATCACGATCAATGGTCCACATTGATTCTAGATCCTAGAGTGATTAGATCACCTACCTCTCACCACCCTGCAACTTCTTTGGATCCTACGGTCCTCATGATTTCGGGAATTTCCCACAGAGAATTTCGACCACTCCTTGCTTCTTCATAAATATCGCAAAATAAACCAAGGTTCTTCCATTGGGATTTAACTTCTACAAAGCAAGTTTTCTTTGTCTCCCCTTTGTTTATCTAAAAGGAACTAATCCTCCTGAGCTTTCTTTGCAACCTCGAGTCTTCAAGAAGACTCCTGCGCGCACCTCTTGTGACACCCTTCAAATAATTCTAAGCATTTGATTCTCTTGACTCTGTGCACTTTTTTGCAACAACAGTCCTTCTACTCTCCCCTTGGTTGATAAGTTCTTAGCTTTCAACTAGCCTGCGCACACCTTTCACGGCTTCTGTGCTTCACTTGCACTTCTACAGGAATGAGAACAATGGTATCTCTCCTGAGCTTTCAGAGATAAACTTTGAACCTCCACCATGCACTCCTTTCAGACGATTCCACTGCACTCCTTGCAGGAAATTCTCACTCAGGAAGAGAAACAATTGAAACTCATTCTCTCTCTCTCAGAATTAAAACATTCAACATGAAATCATACATTCACACAATATTAAAGAAAATGCATAACAGAGAGAATAAACAACCATAAGCATACCATTCAGAATGTATACATAGAAAGAATCATAACACCATGAATCTGAATCAAAGCTTCATGTATTAATTCAAAACTTCTATACATGGGTTCTTCTCCTCAACTTTCTGCTACAACACTCTCTTTCTGCTCTATGCTCAATGAAAAAATGGTCTCTAATTTTACATTGATACAAAAGTGAGGGTGTCTATAGTTGGTTTTCCCTCCTATGCTCCTAAACTATCTAATCTGGAATTTAAATATACCTACTTTCATTAATCGGGCATAAATGCCTCTACCTACTATAGATGAGAGTGAATCGCTCATGATCTGCTTACAATATGTAGGTTTTCTTCCTCTTAACTATTACATTTAATATCTGCGCATTTAAACTTTCAAAATCATTTTAACATGTGCAAAAATGCGTTGGCGCTTGTCCCAGCTATCTTCTGCCTCCGCGCTCTCTTGTTGCTGGCGATGCTCCTGCATCACATGGGTAAGAAAGAAACAATCATCAATATCCTTATCTACAATTGAGGCATAGTATATTGCAGTAGTAGCATGTTGTACATAAGTTCTATGGATGAAACAAACTTTGACAAATATACAGGTTGAGTATGATGAGCCCATTCCAATCTATTGTGATAATACAAGCGCCATAAGTATATAAACAAAACCGGTGATGCACTCCAAGATGAGGCACATTCCAATCAAGTATCACTTTATACAGGAACATGTTGCAAAGAAGAGCATCAGAGTTTAATATGTTGTAAAAAAAGAACGAGTGGCATACATCTTTACAAATCTGCTTCCACGGGAATCCCTAGAGTATCTTTGGTAGAGACTAGGAGTAATTTCTACTCCAAAATTAATTCTTTTGAATGCTTATCTTATATGTCTTATATGTACATGAGGAAGCACCATAAATATAACAAAGGGGTAGTGATTTATCATATGCAAAGGTAAATTCTTGGAGAGAGATCTTAGAGGCATGTTTCCAAGGGGAGCGATTGTCAAAAGGGAAGAATGAGAGATATGACTTCAGAGTGACACCCTTTGTCAAAGGGGGAGATATTATTCATATGAAGAGAAAGAGAGTAATCAGAGGATTATAAACACAAATAAAAATCAAAGGCACGTACAAAGGGGGAGCATCCCCAAGGAGAGTTTAGTCAGGGGGAGCAGGCCCAAAGGGAGATACCCTTTACCATTGATGTCAAAGGGGGAGAGATAGAAACATTGATAAAGAGTATAATAATGAATGTTATCATGACTAAGTGTTGCCATGAATGTTGGTGTTGCATCAATGCCAAAGGGGGAGATTGTTAGATAGTTGTCTTAGGTTGATGGATATTTGGTATGGATTGTTGGCTGTCATTGATTTCAACTGTTGGAGAGTGATATTGTAGAATGATGTCAACCCTCGGAGAAAGTCCGGTAGCAAAAAGGTTTGGGTAATGGAACCAAGGTTGTTTCCTGTATAATTGTATGAGTTTTAATATATTTGAAGGTATGACTATTCTATATGGATAGTACATGTCATTACATTTTTGGTGGTATATGGAATGTCACATAACTCCTCATGGTTAGAGAGTTATGGCCATGAGAAGTTGGAGAACCTAGGTTTGGGTAATGGAACCAAGTTTGTTTGATGGATAATGGTATGATTTTTGATATATTTGAAGGAAATACCATTATATATGAATATTACATGTCACGTCATTTCTTGTGGTATGTGGAATGTTATATAATTCCTCACGGTTTGATAGTTATGGCCTTACGAAGTTGGAGGACCTTCATATGTTGGCTTGAAGCCCCAAAAGGTCAAAGAAGTCAAAGAGATTGCAAAGAATAAATTATTATTTAAATGATAAAGTAAAGTAACAAAGTCAAGAATGATTATTTAAATAATAAAGTGAATTGACAAAATCAAAGAAGATTATTTAAATGATAAAGTGAGGTGACAAAGTCAAGGAGGAATATTTAAATGATAAAGTAATGGAGAAATTTCTAATTATGGAAAGTGGTTAACCCTCAAAATGAGGAAAATAGGTTAAGTGACCTATAAATGGGTTAAGTGACCTATAAATAGGTTAAGTGACCTAGAAATGGGTTAAGTGACCTAGAAGATTCTTCTAAGGAAGAAATTTTGAGAGTATAAATAAGAGGCAACACTCTCTCATTTTATATCACACTTGAGAATATTGAATATATATAGGTGACTGAGGTAACCAAAGGATATCTAAGCCAAATTTCAAAGGGAAGGTGAAAAAAATAAGGCCATAATTCAACAGAGGATAAATTATTTTGATGATGCTTTCTAAGGTATGTTATTTACAAGTCATCTCACCATTTCCGCAATAACTTTTTTTATAGAATGCTTCAGACCATGAAATTTATAGGCCATTGAAGAAACATATCCACGTATATATGGTAAAAATTAAATCTTGTGGGTCATTGTGTTTTTGGAGTCACACTCCATGGAAAATAGGGTTTGTGGCTAGTCATGAAACTAGTCTAAAACAAGTGCTTCAGGTAAAAAAGTCATAACTTATTCATAACATATCCAAATTCAGTAAGACCGAATTTTTTGGTTATATTACAGTATTTAGTATTTTGTATAAAAATTTTAGATCCATTCAACAAATATTCCATGTGGGGCACGCTCTATAAGGTTGCTCTCTAGAATAAACCAGAATTCAACAAGGTATGCCATTTTTGCTATAACTCATTTTCTGTGAGGTTCCAAGTAGTGACAACTGGAGGAATTTCATAAAACAAACTGAAGAACATTGTATACTATTTCCATATATTTATTCATTACAGGTACATAAGTTATGATTATTTCAAGTTAGGGTTGTTGACTAATTCCAAACTAGTCATATGAGACTAAAGAAAAGTTTGATGAAAAGGCTAGTCTCTTGTTGTGAAAGTTAAGGAAGGTTTGAAGGTATGTGATCACACACACCAGGCTTATTATAGAGTTACAAATTATATTTGAATGATGAAATTGATGAGGGATTTTGGTTAAGAAACATGTTGGGTACATGGTTGAGACAAGTAGTTGATGAGTTGGCACATACATGAGGTGTATAGTTGATGATGTTGGTACATCTTGATGAGTAGTTGATACATGATCGGTACATACTTGGTACATGGTTGGAGGCACTTGTTAGTAGTATTGTTGAGACATGGTTTATGGATGATGTAGCATACTTGTATTGGTATATTATTAGAACCACATATTTATCTTGGTGATGATTATGAGTTGTTATTTTATGGTTGGTTGATGAACATATTTGAGAATTGTCTTGGTGATTGATGTTACTAAGTAGATATAATTTGGTTGATAAGATTGATGAGACAAGTTGTTGTGATAGGTTGTTTGGACAAGTTGTTGTGACCAGTTATTTGTATAGGTTTGGTGCATGGTTGATGCACTTATTCATGGTGGTGCAGACCCCCTACCTTAGGAGGGTCTATGACCTCCCGGCCTTTGGATCACTTTATTTCCTGAGTTGAAATGGCTCTTCGGGCTCCTACTAGAACCCTTTGAATGAATCCATAGGTCCCTTTCTCCTCTGGTACAGGCATTGAGAAAACTTGTGTGTGTGCCCCCCTTTTCGGTGCTCTTCTATGTTCTAAACCAACACACACCTCGATGTTGATTCCTTTCAAACTAGCCCCTTCTTATCTAGTGACCTCGGGCTATGACCCAAGGTTTAAACAACACACCTTTCATGTTTCACTCTTTGTGATTTTGGTAGTTATGTTGACCATGAAACTCTACCTCTTGAGTATTGAAACCCCGAAACCCAATTGGGGCCCAATGGCTATTAGCCTTCCACCAAGGATTGGGTCCTATTCCTTTCTCTCTTTGGGATTTTGTGATTCACAAAAATCCACAGCAGATAATTTCCTTACCTTTCTAAACTACGGTTCCTGAATTATCAAAGCCTCACCTCCCACACGATCTATGGCTAAGATATTCCTCGATCCGACAACTCTAGATATTTTTGAATTTTTCCACCAGGGAATCTCTTATGCTTGATCCAAATCACTGGTCACTCCATTCCCCGAAATTCGATATGGTGATTCTCATACAAGATCCAATGGCTCTCATTGATTTGGATCCAACGATCACTACTCCTCCTGAGCTTCGAGTATCAAAATACCCTCCCCTTAACCTTCTCGTTGATATACGAGATCTAATAGCTCATGACATTTTTCACTTCTCCACGAAGCATCTTCACCAGCCATTTCTTCTCTTCTGCATGGCTTCCAGGGATTAAAACCCGTGCGTCTTCACTCAGTCCAATGGTTGTCGGATTTCGACACTGGATCTAAAGGTTTAGATCTGTCTTCCCTTGTGTACTCTCCTGCGAGCATCTGGATGTAGATTTGACGACCCCAATATTCTCTTTTGTATCTGATCTATGGTTTTTTTGTGCCTCCTCATGAGCTGTGGTTTCTCCCCGACTTGGAATATTTTCATCGCTTCAAAGGTCTCGGCCTCCGATAATTCTGCTGCAAGCTCTGATGCTTAGTCTCGCCTGTATTCGTGGGACATTGTCTCTCCTGATATTTTATTTCTCAAATCTCTAAGGGATTTGACCCTTGTCTTCTCCTTCAAATGGAGATTGGTTTCCTCCTGGAAACCTCATGCTCAAACACTCCTTGTTCTCTGAATAGCCTTCTGATGGTCATCTATCAACACTTCACTCAAGTGTTGGTCTGATGCACTCCTTGCATGCTTCTTTTTCCTCCTTGAGCTTCAACTAATCATACCTAAATGGTCTCTGTCCCTATCTCTCCTTGAAGGGATATAAGTTCCCTCTGGCAACTTATGCTCAAACACTCATTGTTGAGTCTACAGGGTGTTCAGTAACCTTGTGAATGTCTTCCCTTGACACTTCTTCTTCATCTTCGAACTCATCATAGAGTTCCCTGGTGCACTCTATGCACTCGCTCAATGCCCTCCTGACATAGCTTCATAGAATTCTCATAAATTCCATCTTCTCCCTAAACTCGACAAAGAGGTCTCCCTTTAGTGCAGCTTGTGCATCCACTTAATGCCCTCTTGGCAGAGTTTCATAGAATCCCCAGAAATTCTATCTTCCCTCTCCATGCTCTCCTTTGCATGGTTCTCCTCCAATGTGTTCAACAAACTTTAGGCTTCCTCCTTGAGTCAATGACTTCCACTGGTGCACCCTCCTGGCACGTCTCTGTCTGAATTTTTTAGAGCTCAGGAGTGTGCTCCCACACTGGCTTTTAGAACCCACAACGTTTTGTCATGCAACCTATTGCATGAAGCCTCAAAGAACCCAGACCTAGAATCAAAGAACTCAAGAGACAACAAATTCTGTCTATAACCTGTGAATTCATACAAAACATACATCTACAACATCTATGAACACACACACAGACGACATTCAAAATGCATAAACACATAAAGAATCAAGTGTAGGAAAAACTGCTCTTTTCTCATTAACAGTAATGTATGATTACAATGTGTTCAGGGACTAACTGCAATAGAGTCTTGTCCCTCCTCTGCTATCCTCTCTGCCTTACTAACTCTTCTTCTCCTGTCTATCTATTCTCTCTGTTCTTCTTTGCCTTTAATGAAAAACAAAAAGAAGATCTTTTTACAAAAGGGGGATCCTCCGGCGCTTCCCTCCATCCTCACCAAGTCTCATTAATTACAATGAATTACATTGAATGGGTCATCTAATCTGAACATGATCTATATCCCCATCCATCTGTCAGCCATTAAAGGGGACTCTTGTAGAATTCCTACAGAAACCCCGATAGATCTAGAATTCTAGTTAAATTGAACACAAACAATTTGCTGATATTCAAGAGATGAGAGAAAGTTGTTTCTCTAGAAATCAGAGAATTATATTAATAAAAAATGAATATACATGAGCAACCATCCTCAAAAACAAGAGAGGGGGTGAATATATAGAATTTCCAACATAGAAATTCTAGTAAAAAAAAGCTAGAAATAGGTAAAATAGGTGTCATAAGCTAAGTGATACCACATAGTTTGACCTATACCAATAAAGATACATGTCACACACTAATTAATGTCCACAATATTCAAGTGATGCACATTAATTCACTTAGGCTCACTTAACTGACAAGAGAAGTAGTTCCAACTCAGTTAACTGACCCGAAATAGTAGTTACTAATAATAGTAATGGAAAAAATCATTAATTAAGGAATAAATCTCTCAATCAAAGAGGATATGTGCATTCCCCAATAATAGATGATTTTTTGGATGGGGGAGTTGGAATAAATCATGAATAAATCAAGAAAATCAAGAATAAATTGAGAAAATCAAGAACCAGGAGTTGAGTCTTGATCTAAAATTAGCAGCTTTCCCTAAAATCTAGGGATGATGCGCCCTTCTTCTCTATGTGGAAAAATTAGGTGAAATAAAGTGTAAATGAATGTATTAACCAAGATCTAGGAGTCTAATCTAGGTATAAACTAATGTAATTTAGGGTTATTCTCCAACATCCCCCCTTAAGCCTAACTGTAATGACAAAACAATTTGAGTCCCAACAACTTGGCCATTTTAGGTACTCATTACATAAAATAAATCCTCATGAAAAGAGGAAAGAGGGAAAGCCTCGTGGGAAACCCCCCCCCCAAAAAAAAAAGAAAAAAAAATGCTGAGTGGCCAAAAGTGACCTACTCAGTTGTCTCCACGACTCCAAGCATAGCTCTCAGTTCTGAAAATTTCTTTTCAGTGAAGGACTTGGTGAAGATGTATGCAAACTACTGCTCTATGGGGAAGTACTACAGTGAAATGAATCTGTCATGGATCAGCTCACATATTTAATGCATGTGATGAACTTCCCATCTGTGAGAAGCGGCAAAAGCCAAAAATAGTCGAATGGAGTCCATTTTTGCAACAGGTGCAAATGTCTCTGTGTAGTCTATGCCATGTACCTGTGAGTATCATTTTGTGACAATTCAAGCTTTGTACTTTTTGATCTCACCATATGTAGTAATATTTGTTTGATATATCCATCGAAATCGAACAAGCTTTCTTCCTTTCGGAAGTGGAACCAAGTCCCATGTGTTGTTGTCCATAAGAGCAGAGTACTCTTCATCCATGGCAGCCTCCCAAAGTGGGTTTCCAGTCGACTCAGAGTGTGACTATGGATCTAAACCAAGTGACATATAGAAATGTATGGGAACAAAAGGTTCTGTGGCAGCCAGTACTTGAGGAGCCCCAAAAAACTGTGATCTAATCCTTCTTGTATCTGCATGATCACTGACTAGTTCACCCGCATCTTGCAGGGTTTTCTCTACCCAAGTTGGCAACTAAGTTGGAGATGCCATGACCTTCTCCTCATCCTATGTATCAGACCAAAAATGCTTCTCTGATGGATTCTCTGAAGTTCTCGAAGAATTTTTTGACTCCTCCTCATCAGTGACAACAAGCGGTTCCTCGGCAGGGTCTTCTGAAAAATCATGCAATGATTCTTCTTCAAACTTCACACTTCGATCTAGAATGAAATTTTCAGTGTGAGAGTCCAGAAATATATATCCTTTGACACCTTCAGGATATCCAACAAATATGAATTCAACACTTTGAGGCTCCAAATCCTTCCTCTTATCTGTCAAAATGTAAGCCCATGCTCGTGAACCAAAAATACAAAAGTGTGACACTTTTAGTTTCTTACCGGTCCAATTCAAAACGAGTGGTGCCTTTGAGTGATTTGTGAGGAACTTGATTTTGAATGTATGTTGTAAAATTAATATCTTCAACCCATATCTTGGGAGATAATGATTTTGACTGTAGCATACAATTGGCCATCTCTTTTAAGGACCGAATTTTCCTCTCTGCAACACTGTTATGTTATGGTGTATATGGCACTATGTGTTGTAGTTGTATACCTGCATCAATACAAAGTTGTTGCACAAATTTTTTGACATACTCCACCCCATTATCAGTACATAGTATCTTAATCTTACACCCAGACTCATTCTCAGCAAGTGCTTTAAATTCTAGAAGGCATTCAAATACTTCCAATTTTAATTTAAAAAAAAATACCCAAGTAAAGCGAGACAAATCATCTATGAAGGTGAGTACATATCGAGCCTTACTGATTGAAGGCTGCAGGAATGGGCCTGTTATTTCACTTTGAATCATCCCAAGAGGTTAATAATCTCTCTGTGCCTTCCCTTTGTCAAAATTTTGCTCTGGATGCTTGCCAAGAATGCATCCTTGACATACATTGCTTGTGAATTTAATAGCTAGCAATCCTTCTACCATGTTTTCCTTGCTGAGTTGATGCAAGTACTTATAGTTTATATGGACACATATTTCATGCCATAACATATATATATAATTATATTGTGACATAAATTCAGTGATAATATATTTAGGAACAAAGTGGGAGAAGAAATACAAACGAGAACTGTGATTTGCAATTCCATGTGCAATTTGTGAGCCTGTGCAAATGTCGGTAATCACTGCGGAGTCCGAAGTGAACTCCACCTTCCTTCCAGAGCCGGAATGAGTGATCTGATATATCGAGAGAATATTTTTGGATAGAGAGGGAACATGAAGCACATTTTTGAAGCATCCCCCTTAAAGATCAACAATTCCTTCTCCGCACACCTTTGCGGGTGTGGCATCTCCCAAGTAAATTGGGGATCTGGTGCTTTCTTCGATGGAGGAAAATACATCGTTTGATGCAGCCATATGGTTAGATGCACCTGAATCAAGGATCAAATATGATGGATTGGATGTGATAGCCATTAAATCATGACCATCTCATTCTCTCCCTCCCATTCTATTATCATCTTTCTTCTTTGCATTTTCGGGCACCGTGAAATTGTGTCACTGCAATTGCTTAGCCATCTCATCGATAGTCTTCCTCATGAAATTTTCTTCGAGATGAAAACCTTTGGAACAGTATCTTCAAAGTTTTTTTTTCCTTCTTCTTCTTACCCTTAGGCTCAGAAGAGTTATCTAAATATTGTGCGCATCTCTCCTTCTTCGATTCAGGAAATTTACCCGTTCCTTTTTTCTTATATTTTCCACTGCTCTTTGGAGCATTAGTAGACACAAGTGATTGGTTCTTGGAACGCTTGATGGCACCCATTTGGACTAAATTAGCTTGATATTGAGTCAATTCTGCAATGAAATCATTCAATCGAGGCATTGTCCATTTTTCCTGAGTCAATTTAGATGCTTGAAAAGATGACACAAATATGGAATATTCAGGCCCTCATTTTGAGAGAATTGAAAGGATGAGTTGTTCTTCCTCTTTCATGACTCCACATGAATTAAGTTCAAAAAGGAGGTATTTGAACTTGGTGAAGAATTCTTCCAGGTTGTTTAAATGAATTGGACTTAGGGATATGAGTTCATTCTCCAGTTGATGTACTCTCATTGCACCCTGCTTGTCGAATAGTCCTTCCAATGTGGTCCAGACCACATTGGGAGTAGTGGCTCTATTGACATGAAAGAGGAGATATCTAGAAATTGATAGGCATATCAGCCCAATTGATTCATATAATTTATTGAAATACTTTATCTTCTCCGCTGTAGCAGTCGGTTCTTTCTCCATTCCCATTGTTTCCCGATAAAGCCCTTTTCTTCAGACGAGCAGAGAGATGTCTATCTTCCATTCGAAGTAATTGAAAGGATTTAGAATGAGTTTTGTGGGCTGAGAGAGATGATCCATTTCTTCTTTCTGTGCCTCTTGATGATCTATACCTACAAATAAAACCATGTACAATACACTAGATTTGATCTAGATCTGATACCATGTAGAATTCCGGCAGAAACCCCAATAGATCTAGAATTCTAGTTAAATTGAACACAAACAATTTGCTGATATTCAAGAGATGAGAGAATTTTTTTTCTACATAAATCAGAGAAGTATATTAATAAAAAATGAATATACATGAGAAACCATCCTCAAAAAGAAGAGAGGAGGTGAATATATAGAATTTCCAACATAGAAATTCTAGTAAAAAAAAGCTAGAAATAGCCAAAATAGGTGTCATAAGCTAAGGGAGACCACATAGTTCAACCTAGACAACTAATGATACATGTGAAACACTAATTAATGTACAAAAGATTCAAGTGATGTGCATTATCTCACTTAATCTCACTTAACTGACAAGAGAAGTAGTTCCAACTCACTTAACTAACCCGAAATACTAGTTACTAATAATAGTAATGACAAAAATCATTAATTAAGGAATAAATATCTCACTCAAAGAGGAGATGAGCATTCTCTAATAATAGATTTTTTTTTTCATGGGGGAGTTGGAATATATCATGAATAAATCAAGAAAATCAAGAATAAATCGAGAAAATCAAGAACCGAGAGTTGAGTATTGATCTAAAATTAGCAGTTTTTCTTAAAATCTAGGGATGAGGTGCCCTTCTTCTCTATGTGGCCAAATTAGGTGAAATAAAGTGTAAATGAATGTATTAACCAAGATCTAGGAGTCTAAGCTAGGTATAAACTAATGTAAGCTAGGTTTATTCTCCAACAACTCTAACTACAACATGCTCAAAGGCACAACTTGGCTCTACCAGCCTTACAAACATTTAATACATTAAATTCAAATTTAAAATTTGAAAGTGAGAGGGTTGCACCTTGCCTCTCCATTGAATGCATATTGGCTGTGCTGGTTGGTTGGCACTTGATGATGTGGAGTGATTCTCTTGCATCATACTCCTGAGCTAGAAAAATCATGAGCTCTTGCTCATGATCTTCCAGGCTCTACTGTTGAAATCCACCTAGACCCAAAATAGTTTTCTGGAGTTGTCCTGCTCCATTTCCTCATCGTTTTTGTTGCTTCCCTGCTGCTCTTCCATGATATTTTATGTCCAACCTCTCCTCGTTGACATATTCCAGTGATGACTTCAACAACAACCTTCTAATTTCCTCAACTACATCTTCCAATTGCTCCAATGGTTGTCTCTCCTCATGCAGTATTCTCTCTTGCACTCCCTTTTTGTCAGTAGGTAGATCAACTTGATCTCCCCTACTTTATTTCTCTCCCCTTGCGACACTAAGTGGCCACCCTATTGCAGATTTCATCTCTGCAGTCTCTTCACATCTTCCTCTTCTGACAGTTTCACTGTCAGCTCTCTTGCTAGCATATATCCATCTTCCTCCAGCTGCTTCCCAGATTGTAATTCTACTTCATCTTTTGTTGCATGCTTCAACATTGTAGTCATCATCTGTTCAAATCTCTATCTAAAACTTCTGAGAAATTCCTCTGAACACTCCTCTGCTAACATCTACATGATTTTCTAATCATGGAAGTCATTTACTAGTTCTGGATGGTTCAACCAATCCTCCAGCATCTCTAACTCCTTCTCTCATGGAGTGAGCATATTAATTTTGTTCTCCTCTTCTTCTCCTTCGGAAGCTTCTGACATCTACTCCTTTGTCATGACAGTCACCGCTGGTTGTCTTTCTATTGTTGTTGCACTAGAAACACACACGCTGGCCCCAAGTGGGCTATATAGTAGGAATACCTTTATCCTTACAATCATCAGAATGCTCTTCTGATCTTCCTTCTCTATAATCTATCCTTGATGATATGAACTCACGTCTGAGCTCATCTTCTCTGTGAACTCCTATCACTAATCCAAACTCATCCCTGAGTTCATGATACTTTCAGGTAGTCTCATTTTCTCTCCCTTGCCCATCTGGCAATATGGGATTTCTGCCCTGCCCACCTAGCAATCTATGGGATCCTCCAATGATCCCATCTCATTTCCCATATGGAAATCTAAACTTTCTTCACTACCTTCCTGGAAGTTCACGACATCTTCCAGTGATCTGTCCTCCTCATCATCATTGAAATTTATCCCAGCTTCGGGCTCACACACATGAACCACTTCCTCTATGTCTTTGAGGATTTCAGTATACCTCAACCATCCTTTCAACTATCTCCACTGTCTTCTGGCCAACAACTCCTTGATTGGCCACTTTACTTTCGTTTTCATGGGCCATTCATATACCCATCATGATTTTGCATTCTATTGCACCCACGGTGCAAGCTCTTCCATTCTCACCAATATCTCATTGAGCTCCTTATCCATATCAGCCTTGCTCTTCATTTGATGGTGGTCCTCTCTTTGACCACACTTATGGCCTTCAGTCGCCATCTTCTTCCCTTTGAATCTTCCCTCCTAGAAAATCTGTTGTTGTTACTCTACAACTAAGAGCATTTCCAGCATTTCCTACAGTCCACTTGACTTTACCATTTGAATGTTGCATCCCACAACAACCTTCACCTTTTACTTGTATCTTGCAGGCTCTTCTTCATCTTGCTTCCCTTTTTTCCTGAAATATTCGAGAAAAATCCTGCTCTAATACCACTTCAAGTGCAGACCCCCTACCTCAATAGGGTCTATGACCTCACGGCCTCTGGATCTCTCTATTTCCTGAGCCGAAATGGCTCTTCAGGATCCTGCTAGAACCCTCTGAATGAATCCACAGGTCCCTTTCTCCTCTAGCACAGGCCTTGAGAAAGCCTGCGCATGAGCCCCCTTTTCGGTGCTCTTCTTTGTTCTGAACCAACACACACCTCAGCGTTGATTCCTTTCAAACTAGCCCCTTCTTATATGGTGAACTTGGGCTATGACCCAAGGTTTAAACAACACACCTTTCGTATTTCACTCTTTCTGATTTCAAGAGTTGTGTTGACCATGCAACTCTACCTCTTCAGTCCCAAAACCCGATTGGGGCCCAATGACTATTATACCTCCACCAAGGATTGGTTCCTATTCCTTTCTCTCTTTAGGATTTTTTGATTCATGAAAACCCACAACAGAGAGTTTCCTTACCTTTTGAAACTTTGGTTCCCAAATTCCCAAAGCCTCACCTTCCACACGATCTATGGCTGAGATCTTCCTCGATCCGATGACTCTAGATCTTTCAGGATTTCTCCACCTGGGAATCTCTTATCCTCGATCCAAATCATTGGTCACTCCATTCCCCAAAATCTGATATGGGAATTTTCATATGAGATCCAATGACTCTCGTTGATTTGGATCCAATGATCACTACTCCTCTTAAGCTTTGAGTATCAAAATACCCTCCCCTTAACCTTCTCGTTGATCTGTGAGATCTAACAACTCATGGAATTTACCACTTCTCCATGAAGCATCTCCACCATTCATTTCTTCTCTTCTGTTTGGCTTCCAAGGATTAAAACTCATGCATCTTCACTCTATCCAACGGTTGTCAGATATCAACACTGGATATAAAGGTTCAGATCTATCCTCCCTTGTGCACTCTCCTACACACATCTGGACATATATTTGACAACCATAATCTTCTCCTCTACAACTAATCCATGGATGTTGTGCACCTCCTCCCGAGCTATGGTTTCTCCCCAGCTTGGAATATTTTCACCGCTTTGAAGGTCTCGGCCTCCGATAATTCTCCTAAGGGCTCTGATGCTTAGTCTCGCCTGTGTTCTTGGGACGTTGTCCCTCCTGAGCTTTTTTTGCTCAAATATCTAAGGGTTTCAACCCTTTCCTTCTCCTTCAAATGGATATTGGTGTCCTCCTAGAAACCTCATGCTCAAACACTCCTTGTGCTTTGACTAGCCTTCTGATGACCATCTATCAACACTTCACTCGAGTGTTGGCCTAGTGCACTCCTTGCACAGGTCTTTGTCCTCCTTGAGCTTGAACTGCTCAGACCTAAATGGTCTCTGTCCCCATCTGTCCTTGAAGGGATATAAGTGTCATCTGGAAACTTATTCTCAAGCACTCCTTATTGAGTCTATAGGGTGTTCAGTAACCCTATGAATTTCTTCCCTTGACACTTCTCCTTCATCTTAGAACTCAGAATAGAGTTCCCTTCTGCACTCTATGCACTTGCTCGAGGCCCTCCTGGCATAGCTTCACAAAATTATCATAATTTTTGTCTTCTCCCTGAACTTGAAAAAGAGTTCTTCCTTCTGTGCACCTTGTGCATCCACTCAATGCTCTCTTGGCAGAGTCTCACATAATCCCCAGAAATTTTTTCTTTCCTCTCCATGCTCTCCTCTACACAGTTTCTCCCCTAAGGCATTCAACAACTTTGAGGCTTCCTCCTTAAGTCAATGACTTCCACTGGTGCACCCTCCTAGCATGTCTCTGTTTGAATTTTGCAGAACTCAAGAGTGTGCTTCCTCACTGGATTTCAGAACCCACAACGTTCTGTCATGGAACCTCTTGCATGAAGCCTCAAAGTACCTAGACCTGGAATCAAAGAAATCAACAAACAACAACTTCTGTCTATAACCTGCAAATGCATACAAAAAATACATCTATATCATCTATGAACACACACACATACGACATTCAAAATGGATAAACACATAAAGAATCAAGTCCAAGAAAAACTGCTCTTTTCTCATTAAGAGTAATGTATGATTACAATGTGTTCGAGGACTGACTGCAACAGAGTCTTGTCCCTCCTCTCCTATCCTCTCTACCTTACTAACTCTTCTTCTCCTATCTATCTATTCTCTTCGTTCTTCTCTGCCTTTACTAAAAAACAAAAATAATATATTTTTACAAAAGGGGGCTCCACGAGAACTTCCCTCCATCCTCACCAACTCTCATTAATTACAATGAATTACATTGAATGGGCCATATAATTCGAATAGGATATAGATCCCCATCAACCCATCAACCATTAAAGGAGACTCTAACTACAACATTCTCAAATGCACGATTTGGCTCTACCATCCTTACAAACATTTAATACAATAAATTCAAATTTAAAATTTGAAAGTGAGAGGGTTGCACCTCTCCTCTCCATTGAACGCGTACTAGGTGTGTTGGCTAGTTGGCACTTGATGACATGGATTAATGCTCTTGCATCACATGGTACATGTTTTGTACAAGTTTGGTGCATGGTTGATGCACTTTTTCATGGTAGAGGTTTTGTACAGGTTTGGTGCATGGCTGATGCACTTGTTCATGGTATAGGTTTTGTACAGGTTGATGCATGGTTGATGCACTTGTTTATGGTACAAGTTGATTACAGGTTGATTGGTATAGGTTTACAACAATATATCTCACAGTGATAGTGTGACACACTACTACATATGGGTGGATTATTCCACGAAAATTTTCCACGCTTCAACTAGTTTCATATTTTTTTTTAAATAGGGCGGGATTTTCGTTGATATTGCCACGAAAGTTCATCGCAATATTGACGAAAATATTATTTAAATCTAGTTGGGATTTTCGTCGCTATAGTGACTAATTTTCGTGGCAATAGTGACACAAATTTTGCCTATCTCATTGGTCGGTGTTAATGGCTAGTTGACTATTTTATCTATATATACGTGACTTTAAGAGACTTTGTGACATAATCGCTATAGTTGCGACACTGTTCTTGGCTTTTGTTTGAGTTGTTTATTTTTTCCGTCACCCACCGGTTGAACAAATCCAATTTTCGATCTACATAGCTCAGATTTTGAACTTGCAAGGTTAGTATGTAATTTTTTATTGATGTACTCATTTAACTTGTAAATTTTTTTTCAAATGTCCAAATTTCATTTAGCTTGTTTTTTCCTTGATAATATATTATAATATGTGTAGTACCATATTTCATGTCTTTGGTTTTTGGATCTAGTTAGTATATTCTATGGAAAAGGGTATGTGGATTCCATAATATTCTAAGTTTATGGAATCCACATACCCTTTTCCCTTCAATTGTAGATATAATATCTCTCGCTTTTCATTGATAAAGATATGGAATTGCTTTTGAAACTCAACCCTGATCGGTGAAATGATAATAATTGATTGTCATTTTCTTCTCTCTTTTAATTTTTAAGACCTGACAAAAAAACACCAACAAATCTTGATTGAAACTTTGATACCACTTGTTACATCCCTAGTACCCAAAAGGGATCACACTTGCATAAATTGAAAATAATATAACATTGACAATAATGGTTGGGATACTTGCACACCTAATGGTTGGAAGCTAGAACTTACTAATTCAATTAAATGAAGGAAGAAATCTCCATGAATAAAATATCGAAGTTGATTGTTATATTGATAAATGATAAGTTATGGTATATATAAGATAGGGAGGAAACTCATGTTTATAACAACAAGGGTAATAGATGCAATTAATATATTGTAACATTTCCCTCTTCATAATAAATTCTTTTCTATCTTCAACATTTCCCTCTTCTGCATATAAATTAAGAGAAACATTAATAACATTTCCCTCTTCCGCATATAAATTAAGAGAAATATTAATAACATTTCCTTCTCCCTCATAAATTCTTTGCTATCCTCAACATATTGTAATAAATAATGGGTAGGTTGGCATTAGTGACAAGATAGCCTGTTGATATTACATATAATTATTAATGTATGAGAGATCATCCATTATTTAAGAATGCAAAACAAAACCCAAGACTAAATATTGTGGTTGACGTGATTGGGTCTACACATTTTTCAAAACAAAGTACAAGAATTTCCATTATTTAAGCATGAAAAACTAAACTCGAGGCTAAATGTTGTGGTTGACGTGATTGGGTGTGTACATATGGAGGATGGAGAAAGTGTTATATTCCTTGCTTTAGTAGGGACTAATAAGATACATAAACACTAACCCTAAACTTATGTTAGGTATATATGTCATTATTATATAAATAAAACATTTGTACACATATGACCTTATTATAAAGATGTTATCTATGTCGTCATGATGTTGATCCTCTACGCATATGATCACCTTATTATAAAGATGTAGGTCACTAGAAATAAACATATCATAATTGAAAGGAGTAGCCAAAATATAAAAAATTGACAAATTAATGTTTGGTATGGTGTAGGTAAGACAATTACTTGTCAGGACAAGGATTTGTCACAATGAACAAAAATCACAGGAATCTTGCTCGGTTAAGAGCGGCATTAGAGGCGAGGGGCAATGGAAAATGTTATTTCCCTTGCTATGATTGCAGAGGCTTGAAAAATAGAATACTTTTAATAACAACAGCCCAAAAACATTGTAGGGAGAAGGGGCAAGCCGAAGGGGGTTATGAATATCGTCCCTTGGTAAGAGGATTCAATATTTAATGTATTCTTTGTCATAATCAATATGTCATGAATTTTAGTAATATTTCTTATCAAGATTTGTATATTTTCTATACAAACTAACTTTTCTATGTTGTTTTTAAATATATAGACGATGCCCCCAAAGTGTCGACCTCCAGAGAGTTATTTGCCAAGTACTAGTAGAACTACTACTTTACATGGAGATGAACTTTGAGATCAGAATATTGAAGTTGTTTGTTGTTCCTGAGTTTATGCTTTAAGGCTATAAAGCATACCGTCAAGGCATCCGTAAATGATTTAAAAGGAATGATTTGGGAAAAATAAATCAAAGGAAGATTAAAACATAATCAATTTCTCAACTGCCTCTGTCTTGCTTCATGTTGTTCTTGGATGCTAATGTCTCGCTCAATAACAGCTGATGAAAGTTCTAACTCAACCCGGTTAGTTGTTGTTTGTAAAATGGTGTTAAATAAATTCAAGGCAATATTGGTTTGATCCTAAAGGCCTGGTTCAATGTTGGGTTATCTGCTACTTGGGACAGTCATGGATGATGAAACTTTATTTATTTATAAAAGGATTTTAATCAATTTCTTACTTCAAATTTTCAAGAGATGAGAACAAGAAAAACAATTTTAAAATTCAAAACAGTAATGTAAACTGATGCAACCGTCTCTTCTCTCTGTGTCGGTCGCTTCACCAGGACCTTCACTTTCCTCGGCCCGAAGAGCCCAGCTCTTCCGACTCCCTTAGGACCTCTTTACCCACAGTAAATTCCCCTTCAGCGATCTCCCTTTCGGATATCGGGAGATCGGGTCTCGCGATATCCCGGGTCTTATAGCCCTGTCCCGAGCCTCCAAAACGTCGAGACTCTGAGTCCCGATGGTCAATGTCAACCACGGGATATCGCCACTCGCGATACCGAGAGTCTATACTTCAAGTCTTCGAGTGCCGAGGTGCCGAGACCACGTGTTCACTCTACACAGCCTCCATGGGTCTGTCGCGAATCAGGACTTCGCTATCTCTCCGCACTCCTCCTGACTTCGCGAACGCCGAAGTGCCGATCCCTGATTCCTTGGGATTTTATGCCACTTTTCCGCGCCCGGATCTACGGTCCTGATCAGATCGGGAAATCACACCCCGCGATTTTGACGTGCATGCGTTTCTAGCACTTGACGACCCCGATTTTTCCACGACGCTACAACAAATGATTCCTTATATCAGATCCCACGATTCATGGGGCTTTGAGAGTCTTCACGACAACTTCAAGTCGCCGATTCTCTTCCTCCGAAGACTTTCTCCATTCGCCACCTTTTTCCTGCACGGCGGAATAAAAGTCTATCCCTCCTGAGCTTTGAAAACTTGGTCTTCCTCAGGGATTTCTTTGGGTCCTCTCCCTGCCTGGATCTTCACCCTTTATTGGAGGTGTTGAAGTCCTTCGGGCCCTGCGCGCTTTGCTCCGCCACAATCACAACCTTCTACTTCTCAGGCTTGCTACCGAGACTCAACCTCGATCTGCACCTACCTGCATGGCTTGAATACCTCGACCCAACTCTGAACAAAATGAGAGCAAAGGTTCAACTACTTAGCCTCCTCGACGCACTCTATGCGGAGGAATTCGACTGCCTCTATGCAGGAATCTCTTGGCCTAAACAGAGAAACAATTGAAACTCATTCTTTCCCACACTCAGCTTCTAATTCTTCCACATAATCACATACACAACATATGAAAGAAGAATATACCCAGAAACAAAGATACAAAGACATAATCCCAACAACACACAAGGGATAGTCACGTCCATGGGATGGAATTCAACTCAACCACTCTTGATTGATAAGGGTAAGAACTTTCCTATCGAACCGCCTCTACGCACTCTATGCGGAGGAACTTCAACTGCACTCTATGCAGGGGACTTCCGGTTCAATCAGTGGAATGAGCGAACTTAATCCCTCCTTTCTCGCAGGTTTCTAATCTGCCATGAGATCACGTATGCAGCATATATAATGAAAGCTTAACAAGAAGCAAGCATACAACAACATAAGATTAACAATATACAGAGGATGACCACCTCCATGAAAGTTGAATCAAATCTCTCTTATTAATTCAATAATGTACATGGGGTTTTGTTCAAACTCTCTGTTCTGCTCTCTTGCTCTTCTTCTCCTCCTCTATGCTAATGCTGGTACTACCTTTTTTCAATAATACAAGGGAGGGTGTCTATATTCGGTTTTCCCTCTCAAAAAGCTAAATTGTCAAATCAAAACATAATGGTCTTATCTACCTGCACTAAATCTAACTTCTCTGCATTAAATCTAATAAGTGCCTCTGCTGTACTAGGACGAGAGCTTATCTACTCGCAGTCTATTTCAATATACAAGTACGCCTAAATATGGAGGCTTTTATGTAAACGGCGGCGCTCATCAAAATGGTCATAACCGTGATGCTGGCGTCACCCTGCGGTCTCTTTTCTTCCCATGCAAACTCATATGACGAGGTGTGGATGCTCCTGCATCATACTCCTTGGCTCAAAAGGATTTCATGGGCTCTTGTCTGTGAGTTCCCGTACGTTGTTCCCATGCTTTTGTATAACTGCCTCTGGTTCTCAGCTGGCGTCTTCCACTGGGTGATTCTTCCATTTGACCAGGTATTCAAAATATTATTTCCGCCTGGTCTTTCTTCCGACTCTTTGATCCAATATGCATTCCATCTCAGGCTTCTGTGCAACTGGCATATGCTTCTTCCACTGGACCACTGGTTCCTCAACTTCAGCTCCGGTATCTTCGCCCTTATATGGGTATAAATCCGAAATGTTGAAAACTGGAGATATCCCAATGCCCTCTGGTAGCTCAAGCTCATATGCATTTTCGCCGAATTTTCTCAGAATTCTGCATGGTCCGATCTTCTTCATTTTGAGCTTGTTATATGTCCCCCGCGGGAACCTTTCCTTCCGCAAGTGTGCCAGAACCATGTCTCCAACTTCAAACTGAAGCTGTCTTCTTCCCTGATCGGCTCTGCGCTTGTATTTTTGATTCGTCTTCTGCAATCGCTGCTTCACCTCCGTGTGAAGTTCTTTCATCGCCTCAGCGAACTCCTCAGCTCTTGCGCTGCTAGTTTCAGCCTGTCATGGCTCCCTAAGCTCAGACACTCCTCTCAGCTGTGTTCCATACAAAATCTGGAATGGACTTTTACCTGTACTCCGATTCACAGAATCGTTGTACGCATACTCTGCCTGTGGTAGGACTTGATCCCAGCTGGTGTGATGCTCTGTCACCAGACTTCTCAACAGATCTCCCAAGCTCCTGTTGACCACCTCTGTCTGTCCATCGGTCTGCGGGTGGTAGGCTGAGCTGAATGCCAAATCAGTCCCCAGCTTTCTCCATAGCATCCTCCAGAAATGACCTACGAACTTCGTGTCTCGATCTGAGATGATGCTCCTTGGTAATCCATGCAATCATACGATCTCTTTGAAAAATAAATTTGCGATGTGGGTTGCATCACTTGTCTTAGGTATAAAATGTTCCATCTTCGAGAATCGATCCACCACAACAAAAATGGAGTCCACGCCTCTCTGCGTTCTCGGCAATCCCAAAACAAAGTCCATGCTGATGGCCTCCCATGGTCTCTCGGGTATGGGAAATGGTTGATAGAACCCCGTGTTCTGCTTTCGGCCCTTTGCGTGTTGACATATCCTGCACCTGTCAATGAAACGCTTCACATCTGTCCGCATGCCTGGCCAAAAATATGTCTCGTTCATCTTGGCGAAGGTTTTTTCATGTCCGAAATGACCTGCTAAGCCTCCACTATGCTTCTCTCGTACCAAATTATCCCTCATAGAGAAATCTGGAATGCACAGTTGATTTCCTCTAAACAGTAATCCATCCTGAACTAGGTAGTCTATCCACAGACTCCTATCCCTGAGAACTGGGTTCTCGGCTGCTTCGTATGCTTCCCCAAAATCAACATCACCAGCATACATGTCCTTCAGATTTTCAAAACCCAACGTTTTTATTCTGAACTCTTGTAGCAACAAGCACTTTCTGCTCAAGGCGTCAGCTACCTTGTTTGCAGTCCCCGAAATGTGCTTTATGACAAAGGTGAAATTCTGCATGTATTCCACCCATTTCGCATGCTTTTGATTCAGCTTCTCCTGCTGGCTCACGAATTGTAGTGCGTGATTATCGCTATACAAAACGAATTCCTTAGGTATGAGATAATGCCTCCACTTTTTCAATGCCTGGATGATGGCATAGAATTCTTTGTCGTACGTGGAGTACTTCAGTTTGGCATCATCTAGCTTCTCGCTATAATATGCAACAGTTCGGTCATCCTGACTCAAGACTCCTCCAACAACATATCCACTGGCATCACACTTCACCTGGAAGGTCTTCTGAAAATCTGGCAGCACCAGAATTGGCTGCTCAGTAATCTTCCGCTTTAACGAACTGAAGCTTCTTTCTTCCTCGGCTATCCACTGAAAATTTTTATGCCGCTTCTTCACAGTATCCATCATTGCAGCACTGATCTCACTGAAATTCCGGACGAACTTCCTGTAGAAGCTCGCCAAACCATGAAAACTCCTTACCTCAAAAATATTTCTCGGCGATGGCCAATTCCTGATCACGTTCACCTTCTCAGGATCCATATTTAATTCATTTGCCGCAATTACAAAACCCAAATAAATGAGCTCTGTCTGCATGAAGGAGCATTTCTTCAAATTAACCAGCAGCTTCTCCCGCTGTAGTCTTCTCATTACTAGGTCCAAATGCCTCAAGTGCTCAGCCTTTGTTTTGCTGAAAATCAATATGTCGTCCAAGTATACGACCACAAATTTGCCAATGAAATCCCGCAGGACTTCATTCATCAGCCTCATAAACGTGCTGGGTGCATTTGTCAAGCCAAATGGCATGACCAACAATTCGTACAAACCTTCGTTTGTTTTGAATGTTGTTTTCCATTCATCCCCCTCTCTCATCCGGATCTGATGATATCCGCTCTTGAGATCAATCTTTGAAAAATAATTTGCTCCGCTCAGGCAATCCATCAAGTCGTCCATTCTCGGTAACGAGAACCTGTACCTGATGGTGATTTTATTTATCGCCCTGGAGTCTGTACACATCCTCCAGCCTCCATCCTTTTTCGGACTCAGTACCACTGGAACGGCACATGGACTCAGACTCTCTCTGATTATCCCTTTACTCTGCAGATCCTGAACCTGCCTCTTGACTTCCTCATTCTCTCAAGGTGTCAGCCTGTACGCTGCCTTGTTTGGTAAACTTGCTCCGGGTATGAGGTCGATGTGATGACTCACACTCCGCACCGGTGGCAATGAACGCGGTAGTTCATCCACGATGATGTCAGCGAACTCCCCCAACAGTTGTTGAATCTCCTCGGGTAAGTCGTCCACTCTTTTGTTTTCCAGGACAATTTTCGGCTTTCTGACAACCAAGAACTGTGGATCCTCATTCTTCTCCAACTCTGTGAGAAGTTCTTTCTTACTCATGAGAAGTATCGTACTGGTTACTTCCGGCTCCACCTTTTTATCCCTCCCCGGAAGCAATGTATGTGTTTTCCCATCCTTCTCTAAGGTGTAAGTGTTCATCCTCTCGTCATGAACAACTTTTCTATCAAACTGCCATGGTCTTCCCAATAGTACATGACAGACATCCATGGGAATGACATCACACAAGACCTCATCTCTATATTCACCCATTTTAAAATTTACCAAGCTTTGTCTCGTAACACTTACCTGGTGTCCCTTCTGTAGCCATGACACTTTGTATGGACTCGGGTGTCTGTGCGTCTCCAGCTCCAGTTTTTCCACCATCTTAGTTGCAACGAGATTATCCGTGCTCCCACTGTCCACTATGACCTTGCATTTCCAGCCTTTGGTCTTGCAAGTCGTCCGGAACAGTTTGCATCGTTGAGCTGTGTTCTCCACTTATTTCTCAGGTTTTAAGAGAACCTTGTGCACCGTCAGCGATTTCCCGCTTCCAGTGTCTTCTTCTTCAACGTCACGCCTTTGCGCCTCAACGACGTGAGTATTTCCTCCATCCCTTTTCCTTTTCGGGCAGTCAACGGCTTTGTGGTCGTCTTTACCACATGTAAAGCACGTGATAACTCCTCCTCGGCCTCTTCCTCTACCTCGAGTACGAGGGAATGTGTTGGCGTCAGCATATCCTTCTTGCTGGTCCTCTGGCTGCCTCCTTGACTCAAATTTTTGCTGCCTCTGCTGTGAGGTTCCACCTCTTTCAGCTCTACCCTGAGGTTTTTTCCAATCCTCTTTGGGAATCTGTATTCTCTCCTGAACAACTGCCTTACCTCGTGGCTGGCTTCGCCCTAGCCCCCGTTGTCCCTGCTTGCGGCTCAGCTTTTCTTCGGCTCTTAGCGCCATCTGGTACGCCTCCTCAACCGTGCGGATGGTGACCATGCTTAATTCATCCTGAATGTCATACCTCAAACCATTCAAGTATCTCGCCACATTCTCGTCATCACTCTCCCGATGACCAGCTCGAATGTTGAGCCTGTAGAATTCTTCAGTATACTCCTTCACGGTCATCAACTTCTGTCTCAGGTTCTGCATGCGCCTGAACAGAGTGATCTGGTAATCTCTCGGGATGAACTTCGCCTTTATCTTGGCGATCATCCGAACCCAACTCTTGATCTTTGATTTTCCTTTGCCGCGTCTATCCGCCTGCAATTCATCCCACCATAAAGCTGCATGCCCCCTTAGCTTAGTGACTGCATGTCTTACTTTCCTATCCTCTTCGATATCCTCATAATCGAAGTAGGTATCGAGTGCTCGGATCCAATCCAGTAACTCTTCTGCATTCAGACTTCCCTCATAAACAGGAATTTCCATCTTCGTCTTCGAGCTCATCTTCGAAATGGCCCTGATCAGCCTCTCAGTCGATGCATCCTCTACTGAGACCTCCCCTTCATCGTGTCCAGCTTCCTCTTCAATCTCGGGATCGCTGAAATCTATCGCATCGGCTCCATGCCTCTGGGTGGCCTCCATATCCTCGAGTCTCGCCCTGAGATCTCGTATCTGACGTTCCATCTTAGCATTCCCTGCTAGATTTCCCGGCTGCCTGCCTCTCCTCCGGGCATCCCTATCCTCACGACCAGGTGACTGCCTTTCTCTTCTGGGCGGCATTTCGTCTGCTCCTCTATGCTACCTGAACAAAGAGAACCTTCTTCTGGCTGTGATACCACTCTTGATGCAACCGTCTCTTCTCTCTGTGTCGGTCGCTTCACCAAGACCTTCACTTTCCTCGGCCCGAAGAGCCCAGCTCTTCCGACTCCCTCGGGAGCTCTTTACCCACAGTAAATTCCCTTTCAGCGATCTCCCTTTCGGATATCGGGAGATCGGGTCTCGCGATATCACGGGTCTTACAACCCTGTCCCGAGCCTCCAAAACGTCGAGACTCCGAGTCCCGATGGTCAACGTCAACCACGGGATATCGCCACTCGCGATACCGAGAGTCTATACTTCAAGTCTCCGAGTGTCGAGGTGCCGAGACCACGTGCTGAATCTACACAGCCTCCGTGGGTCTGTCGTGAATCAGGACTTCGCTATCTCTCCGCACTCCTCCTGACTTTGCGAACACCGAAGTGCCGATCCCTGACTCCTCGGGATTTTATGCCACTTGTCCGCACCCGGATCTACGGTCCCGATCAGATCGGGAAATCGCACCCCGCGATTTCTACGTGCATGCGTTTCTAGCACTCGCCGACCCTGATTTTTCCACGACGCTACAACAAATGATTCCTTATCTCAGATCCCATGATTCGTGGGGCTTTTCGAGTCTTCACGACAACTTCAAGTCACCGATTCTCCTCCTCCGAAGACTTTCTCCATTCGCCACCTTTTTCCTGCACGGCAGAATAAAAGTCTATCCCTCCTGAGCTTTGTCAACTTGGTATTCCTCAGGGATTTCTTCGGGTCCTCTCCTTGCCTGGATCTTTACCCTTTATTGGAGGTGTTGAAGTCCTTCGGGCCCTGCGCGCTTCGCTCCGCCACAGTCACAACCTTCTACTTCTCAGGCTTGCTACCGAGACTCAACCTCGATCTGCACCTACCTACATGGCTCGAATACCTCGACCCAACTCTGAACAAAATGAGAGCAAAGGTTCAACTGCTTAGCCTCCTCAACGCACTCTATGCGGAGGAATTCGACTGCCTCTACGCAGGAATCTCTTGGCCTAAACAGAGAAACAATTGAAACTCATTCTTTCCCACACTCAGCTTCTAATTCTTCCACATAATCACATACACGGCATATGAAAGAAGAATATACCCAGAAACAAAGATACAAAGACATAATCCCAACAACACACAAGGGATAGTCACGTCCATGGGATGGAATTCAACTCAACCACTCTTGATTGATGAGGGTAAGAACTTTCCTATCGAACCGCCTCTACGCACTCTATGTGGAGGAACTTCAACTGCACTCTATGCAGGGGACTTCCGGTTCAATCAGTGGAATGAGCGAACTTAATGCCTCCTTTCTCCCAGGTTTCTAATCTGCCATGAGATCACGTATGTAGCATATATAATGAAAGCATAACAAGAAGCAAGCATACAACAACATAAGATTAACAATATACAGAGGATGACCACCGCCATGAAAGTTGAATCAGATCTCTCTTATTAATTCAATAATGTACATGGGGTTTTGTTCAAACTCTCTGTTCTGCTCTCCTTCTCTTCTTCTCCTCCTCTATGCTAATGCTGGTACTACCTTTTTTCAATAATACAAGGGAGGGTGTCTATATTCGGTTTTCCCTCTCAAAAAGCTAAATTGTCAAATCAAAACATAATGGTCTTATCTACCTGCACTAAATCTAACTTCTCTGCATTAAATCTAATAAGTGCCTCTGCTGTACTAGGACGAGAGCTTATCTACTCGCGGTCTATTTCAATATACAAGTATGCCTAAATATGGAGGCTTTTATGTAAACGGCGGCACTCATCAAAATGGTCATAACCGTGATGCTGGCGTCACCCTGCGGTCTCTTTTCTTCCCATGCAAACTCGTATGACGAGGTGTGGATGCTCCTGCATCATAAACACACTCAAGGTCGTTTCCTATATTTGTAACAATTTTGGGAATCGTAAAATAACAAATAAACGGTACATAAAAATATGAGGCTTTAATCAAGAAAGAATCTTGTATTTCAATAGACAATGATGAAAGAAAAACGAGGTTTCTAACAAGAGTTAAGTATTAAGGAACAAAAGTTTTACAGGTCTTAAAATTATTAAATCAATTTCAGAGGAAAGACTGTAAATCATTTAACATCCAAACCAATCTGAAATATATATCAATGATGTATAAAATTTCAAATTGATTACTCGTTAGAAAAACATTGAAAGGAAAAATTCAACAAAGTTTAATAAACAGGGTGAAGACACATAGTTACAAAATTGAAGGATCCAGAATCTTATTTGTGATCTATATTATGATGTATTTGAAAACTTATATTACAAAATGGATCTCTCCAAAAATTTCGAAGCCTTTTCTCATCCTTTAGAAACTATATTTATACATTTTCATCAAAGTTTCTCATTGGTGACTAACCAACTTCCTAATATTACAGTTACATAAAAATAATGTCAACCGTTTACAATTTATTTCTAATCTTAAATGATAAAAACATTTTAAAAGATTTTAAGCTTGCGTTGACAAACTTCCTTTTTCCGCATCAACACACTGAATGCATTTCCCTAAAAACTTCACAAAGATCCTGGGAGCATCGGGTATCTCATTTGCTTCAAATGAGAAAAATCTTTTCTGCAATTCGGGCAACCGACTTTCTATCATCCTTTCTGTGAATTTAATAGTTTTCAACTTTAGATTTGAAGTCACCATCCACTTGTTGATCTCTGTTATATTGATCAATTTAATTTTAGCAATCTCTGTTTTCATTTTCTCAAGCTCTTTTTTTAACCTTAGCTGGTGCTTGGCAATATTAATTTCGCCTAATAATCCAGAACAGTCATCTGTTCCGATATTCAATGAATCTCTTTCTAAGAGATCGAAGATTCCCTGGCAATCCTCATTAACTTCTCTTGTGATTCATTTATATTCGGCCAGTTTTGTTTCCCACACTTTTATCATTATGTCCCCTTTAACCTGCTTAGAAATAGATAATTTTTTAGTCTTTCCAATTTCTTCCTTTGATGAAAAAGCCACTCCCTTATGAAAAGTTGTTCTAGCTTCTTTCTCCTCCCTTTCTTTCTGAAACACATTCTCCAAAGACTTATTTTATTCCTCAAAATAATTATGTATTACTTCCAGATTCAAGAACACTTTTTGTTGTTCTTCCTCTATTCTCAAATATATCTCCAATGCTTGTGTCTTGAAATTTTCTAGTTCTACTAGCTGGTTAGTAATAGAAATAATCTTATCTTGCAAATGTTTGTTTTCTTCTCCCAACTTTTGAACTTGTTCCTGTGTGACCTGTATTAATTGTTTTGTCTCATCCAAGTCTTTATTCGATTTCTGGATCTCTTGCATATCCTTTGTTCTAGCTTGTTCTAGACCCTTCTGTATTCCCCAACTAATATTTCTTTCATTTCCTTTTAGTTTGTCTTGCAATTGGATTATTGTTTGGTCCTTCTGTTTAAGTAGAGTTGTTAAATTGCCTACAAAATACATGTTTGTTGATGCTATAGCACCCATTGTACCTGCTAATTCTATAGCAAACTCTCCATCCTTGAGTTTCTTTCCATCTATAATAACTCTATGCTTTTTAATCGTTCCTTCTCCTCTTGGATGAATTTCCTGTTTCAAGATTGCTCTTCTCTTTTTACTGAAAAAGTAATCTGATGAGGGGATTTCATCTATTGAAGTCGGCTCTAGATAACTGACATATAAAACTCCTTAATGGGGGGTTCTGAAATTCGACTGTAATGGAGTTAAACAGGTGATAGGACTACCAAGTTCTGTTTAAGTTGTTCCTCCTATTTTTTCTGGAACATTCTTCATGATTTCTGGAATTGTTTCTGGCTCTTTTCCCTTATCCATTCTTGATTCTTTTGTTTGAGAACCCTCTTCATCTTGGGAAGGTATCTCAGTATTCTTCAAATTACCTTTGTCATTTGCTTTACCCTGAGTATTAGTTTCAAACCTTGGAGGGGGTTCTTCCTGTTCTGGCGATGTGGTCGAAATTTCACCCTCTAAAATCTTAGGTTAGCAGCTTCGCCTATGGCATTGAAAAGATGTGAATCCATTCTTTGAGTTAGGTGGAAAAGCCTAGAATCTGTTCAACACTTCTTCATAAGACTTAACATCTTTAAAAATATCATCATAAAGAGATACTTCATGTTCATATGCGTTTAGATTACAATGTATGTAATACCTACATATTATTTGGTAGGGGTCATATTTTCTATGCTCAATATTTACTAACTTCACTTCTTCCAATGACTCGGCCTCTACCTTAGAATGGCTTAAATTTGATAAAGGAAATTTCCCAATATGAACAGGGAAAGATGGACATGCTTTTTTTTGAAGTGCTTTTAATTCCAATCCAACACAGCTCTTGTCTATCTGATGAGCTACTTCTCTGCACACCAATATGTTTGGTAGGAATTTTGGGAGTGTGTGGGGGGAAATGGAAAAACCATAGACCCTAATATAGGAAAATTTTCCTCAATAAACTAGTTGACAAGTAATTTAAGACTTTCTATGACTGCATCAGAAATGTGAGGGGGTTTGCATCCAAAAAATAATTTGTGCATAGGAATAATGACAAAATGACAAACCTCGTAAAATGCCTCTTTAGCATTCTCTTCCTAAAGGGCTGAGTGATATTTATTAATAGGCTCTGGGCATGAGATGCTCCAACTCCAATTCATTAATGGAAAGGGGGTTATAAAACAGATTACATCCATAATGTATGCAGACATATAAAAAGACACTGGTTGTCCCTTTGACTAGGCTGCTTTGTAATTTAAAATTTCTTGTGTTAGGTTATCCGAAATTTTTTTATGCTAGTTAAAACCATTTCCTTCTGAAGCTTCCTCTAAAAAGGGTACCTAGTTTGCATGAAAGTGACAGGGATATTTTCTCCCAAAAATTCTGCATAACATAATGGTTATATAAACCATATATTCATTTAAGGAGGCTGTAGCATAAATCCCATGAGAATCATCCCTAAAATTTTCTTCAGACCTCGCCCATCCTCTAATCATGTCAGGATATGTCTGGTCTTCCTCAATACAATCCTTTCTCTGAAACTCAACTATAAATTCAGCATTAAAAGTACATTTATGTTTCAGTGAGAGTTTATACATTACTTGAATGTGCTCTGGGCTGAATGAGACGACGATAGCTCCTTGCTCATTTTGAATGCTCCTTGCTGGGATATCTACCTTATCCAGAACCCAACCGATCATATCAGTATATGCCACCAGCCTCGGACGTGCAACAACGTTATGAAGCTCAGACTTAGCAATGTCCCGGAGATGATTTTCAGAATCAGGGTCCGCATTCTTTAGCTCGTACTCCAACAATTCAGAAATTTGAGTCCACGATTTGATGGAGTTTATGGCATGTGGAGTAGTATCAGAGATAATATCACCTTTCTGTGTGTCTTTGTCTTTCTTCGGTGCCTTTTTAGGTGCCATGGATCTGCATTTGACTTGAAAACCTGTCACAGAAAGTGGATGAATAAGCTCAGCTTAAAATGAAAATACAGACGTTCGAACATTTACTTTGAAAAAATGACGAGATTTGCACAACTGTCACAAAATTAAATCTCTTAATGAAAAAGATATTTTACCAAGATATGCTTTTAATGTCCGTACTTAGGAACTCTCGATATTTTCAAATAAAACAAGAAATTTACTAAATCAGAAAACAAAGCATTAATGAACACTTAAAGAATGATTACCATTAAACCTGTTTTAGAAAGAATATTGATTAGTGTTAATTATAAATTAAATCTGAAAACATCACTTTTCGGGGTTTCATAAATCGGGATTTCGAAAGGTATGTTGTCGAAAAAGTCTGATCTCCAAAATTGCGAAATCGGGATGGTTTTCCCTTTTTTTAAAACTGGACTTAATTCATTTTTATTAACTTACTAATTAGAATTTAGATCGAAGAAAAATTAGTTTGATTTAAAGTGAACTGTGGATCAGGTTTTCGCAGTTCGAGATTTCGGGAAACATGATGACAGGAGACGTGTTCTCATATAACCGCGAATCCTGAAATCACAAAATCACGATGGCTCATTTATTTTTTCAAAATAGGACTTAACTTATCTTAATTAACTGAATAATCACGATTAGGGCCAAAACATAAAAAGTTTAATTTAACGTGACTTATGAATCGGGTTTCAGAAACCGGGATTTTGGGAAACATGATGACAAGAGACGCGCTCTCATAGAACCGCGAATCCCGAAATCGCGACATAATTATGTTAACCTTAAACCTTTCTTAGAAGAGACTAAACTAATTCATTTTTAAATTAAAATTAAGGTTCCAATGTTTTGGGAAATCGGGGATCAGGGTTTCGTGATTTAATTTGCATCAATCATCTATTCGCAGAAAACCCCGAATCCCGATTTCTTTAACATTTAAATTAAAAAAAAAAATCGCAAATTTAAAATTACAATCCGTTTTAAATAATTTTTCAAAAGAGCGTTGGAAAACTTATATTTTTGTAAACCTTTTTCCGTTCGTTATCCAAAAAATAATTGATAAAAGATATCGTGAATTTAGAAATGATGAAATTCTTATTTTAAGAAAGTCGAAACCTGAAAATCACAAAAAATAAAAATCTTGGCCTTAAGGATAAGAATTTAAGATATTTTTCAACATAGGCTCCAATTGGAGACCTCGTCTCCCTGTGGGACGAGGAGAACATGTAGACTCAGTGCCTTCATTGGGTAAATGGTGTCAAGATTTTATCATTGCCAAACTGCTAAAAGAGAGGAAAAAGAGATTTTATAAAACCTTTGAAAACCTTTTCAAAACTTCTTATTTTCTTTAAACTCAATTGTAGTCTTCTTCATAATATTCTCCTCCTCGTTCTAAATTTAAGCTAGTATTAAGATGATTAGAACAATCTTAGGAAACTCAACAGATTTGTAATTTTCAGCTTGCATCAATCGAAATAAAATTTTTATTTTTTAATTGGGGAGCTCTATTTTGACTTAAGACGAATATCCAGTTTCGAAAACTAATAACTAGAATAGAGTGATAGATAAGTATGACAACCTTACAAACACCTCAGATATTGCTTCACTACCAGCAGGCCTGTTCAGTACCCCAATGAAGTTATCTGTCCCTTATTACTGGATTTCCTTTCACTACTTCGAGTGCTAATTATATATTTATACTCAGATATTGCTTCACTGCCAGCAGGCCTGTTCAGTACCCCGGTGAATTTATATGTTTCTTTTATATTTAGACGAGGGAAATCATTTAAATTACTTTCCTTTCATCGTTTGTGTGACTAGATGGGGGCAATCAAATATGAATTGCCTTTCACCATCTGTCTTATAGTTAGCTTGTGCATACGAAGCGGGGGCAATCAGTGATACTTAAAATATTAGGGGTGGTTGTCTGTGTAAAAATTTATAATAGAGGTTTGTCAACCTATTTTGATTATTCTAGACCAATTTTTCTTAACTTTCAAAACTCCTCAGTCTGTAGAGAAAAAGGGAAAGATTATTTTCAGGGGTTTTCTTTTGAGCAAGCTTAAATCCTCTGAAAAACTGTTAAGAAACCTAAGAGAGTCAAAATCAACCCAAACATAACCACTTTTAGTCAGAGAATAAGAACTATGAAGACTGGTCTTACTGAATTTAATCATTTGTTGATTTTCAAGGTTAATACATAATCTCTTCTATTTCGATTAGAAAGCCCGAAAATGTGAAAGATATTACTGAGGGTATAAAAGCAGATGTCCAACAATCTGTAAGCCAAAAAACATAGGTTGTGATTTCAAAAATTACTTTTTTGGACTCTTTTCTTTTTAATTTTTTTTTTTTTTTACTTCGATAAGCCTTTACACTTGTTCTAAATGAAACCCTTAAGGTCGAAGTGTTAAGAACAGATACTTTTATTTGCCTATCATCTTCCAGTATAAGCAACACAAAAATTAGATACATATATGTATTTTATTTTATTTTATTTTTTTATTATTATTATTATTATTATTATTATTATTATTATTTGGATATAAAAACTTAACTAATTTTTATTTTATTTTTTATTTATTTACAAAATGAGAATAGATTTTCTAAAAATGAAAAAACAAAATGGTATATACAATGAGATTTTTTGTCAATTAATTATTCCATATAATGTTTTAAAAAATGCCCATTAACAGGGGCATTCAAGATCTTACCATCCAATTTTTCAAGAAGAAATGAATTTTTTCCTTCAGAAGATGCTACCTTAAATGGTCCATACCAAATATGATCGAATTTACCATTTTTTCCTGAATCCTCTTTTCGAGCATCCCACCTCAAAACCAGATCCCCGGGGAGAAAATTCCTGTCCTTGGATTTACAATCAAATAATATCTTCATGTCATCCTGGTACTTCTGCAACTTTTCATCCACTACAACCCTGTGTTACTGAACTTCAATCAACTGATTTATCCTTCTTGTGAGAGGGTTTGGTTCTTCATTCTCGTCTTGCCATAGTTTCATCACATGAAGTGCTAGATTTATGGGTAACACTACATCTGTTCCATATACCATTTGAAAGGGAAAAGTATAGATAGACTTTTTTGTGCCTATCCGATTTTCCCACACAACATATTTTAAATGCAAATGCCAAGATTTTTTATTTTGATTTAAGACTTTCTTGATTATACTAATTAAGATTTTGTTAGAAGATTCTGCCAGACCATTTCCTTGAGGATAGTATGTTGTGGAATGACCCAGCACAATATTATATTTCTGGAAAAAGCTGAACATTTCCATAGACTTAAAAGATTTCACATTGTCTGTGACTATCTTCCTAGGACAGCCGAACCTAGACAAGATATTTTCTTCTAAGAAGTCTATAACTATTGAATCAGTAGCCTTCCTTGTTGGGATAGCTTCCACCCATTTGGTGAAATAGTTTGTAGAGGTTAGGATCCATCTGTGTTGAGCACTTGAATGAGGATTAATATCACCTATGAAGTCTAATCCCCATTGCTAAAAAGGAGCTTCTGTCTTGACTGGGACCAATGGCATCACTGATAGTTTATGTTTTCCTGCAAAGGATTGGCAAGGGCTGCAAGCTCGTACCTTAGCATTGACATCTGGGAAAAGTTTAGGCCAATAATAACCAGCCCTTAAGATTTTATATGTCGTATCCCTCCAAGCATTATGTCCTCCATAGACTCCTTCATGAAATTGACCTATAACTTCTTCTGTTTCTGATTCGACCAGATAGACTAAGAGGAAACCAAGCGGGTCTTTCCAGTATAATCGTTTTTCGAAAATACAATATTTAACTGCATGCAACTTTAGAGTTCTAGCTTTGGATGGAGACAAGTCAGTTGGACATTTCAAAGTTAATAAGTATGTTACTATGTCCTTGTACCAATTCGATGAAGTGAATTTCTCCTCGATCCTGTTTTCGACTATTTGGTCCTCAAGCTCATTCACGTCTACCCATCCTTCT
The DNA here is from genome assembly GCA_009831015.1 of Picea engelmannii. Taxonomy (NCBI): domain Eukaryota; kingdom Viridiplantae; phylum Streptophyta; class Pinopsida; order Pinales; family Pinaceae; genus Picea; species Picea engelmannii. The sequence continues at coordinate 1,718,719 of ML778473.1, forward strand.
TCCTCCTGAGAACTGTTTATCCCAAGAGCCCTGAAATTGGATTCAGCTAAAAGTTTAGCTAAACCTTGTCCTTTTACCAATTTGGTCAGTTTAACCTCCAAGTCGAACTCTTGAATTTTTGCAAGCCATCTTCCTCTTTTACCATCACTGTCTGCTTGAACCAAGATATCTTTTACAACACTTGTGGGTACATATGCAATCACTTTAGAATGTAAAATGTAAGTTCTGAAAGATTTCAATGCTTTTACCATAGCATATGCTTTCTTTTCCATTATATTATATTTGAGTTCATCATCTCGGATACGTTTTCTAAAGAAGGCTATCGGTTGCTCGAAACCTTCTTCATTCTTTTGAAGGAGTATAGCAACAAGCGTGTGTTCAGAGGCAAATGAAAAAATAAGAAAATCTTTGAGATAATTGGGACTTGCTAGTACTGGTGCCTCACTTATAACCTTCTTAATATGAGTAAAGGATGCTTTAGCTTCTGCTGTCCATTTTAATTCACTCTTTTTCCTGAGCATATCTGTAATCAATTTAACAATTTCAGCGAAGTTAGGAATAAATCTTCTCAAGAAATTTATTTTTCCTAAAAATGATTGAATTTATTTCACATTCCTAGGAATAGCTATTGTATCTATAGACTCTACTATTTTAGGGTCAATCCTGATTCCATTTCGGGATACGATGTGACCCAACAACTTTCCTTCTTGCATAGCGAAATGAGACTTTTTAGGATTTAAGGATAGACCAAACTTGCAGCATTTTTCAAATGTTTGTTTGAGATGAATCATATGGTTTTCATCCGATTTAGAAAAAATAGTAAGATCATCCAAATAGATGACTACAAAATTGTCTCATTCGCCAACAAAAGGAATATCCATTGCGCGTTGAAAAGTAGCACCTGCATTCATTAGTCCAAACGACATTTTATCATACATAAACGTGCTCCAAGGAGTGGTAAATCTGGTTTTTTCTTTATCAAGATCACTGACGACAATCTAATTATAACCTGAAAATCTGTCAATCATTGACATTCTATTAACCCCTACTAATTTTTCAATAACATGGTCCATTTTAGGTAGAGGATAATTATCTTTGAGAGAAGATTTATTAAGATTCTTGAAGTCAACACATAGTCTGATTTCCCCATTTTTCTTTCTAACTGGGACCAGATTAGCTACCCAATCATAATATATTAGGGGTACATTTATCTTAGCGTCAAGAAGTTTTTTGACTTCTCATTCGATAACAGGTAATAAAATAGGGTTAAATTGTCGGAGTTTTTGTTTAAAACGTTTGACACCTAGTTTGAGAGGTATTTTATGTTCAATCACAGAAGTGTTATATGTTTTCAGTTCTTCATACGACCATGTGAAAACATCTTTATATTTTCTTAACAACTCTGTATATTTATTTTTGTTTTCTATTAATAAATATTTGGATAGTTTAACCATTCGGGGATTTTCTTTAGTCCCTATATTACAATCTTCAACCTCCTCTGGTTGGGGTTGTAGAGTAGTTTTAGAAGGATATCATTTTGATTAAAAAGTATTTCCAAAGGGATTAGATCCTTGGGAATTTGGTTGTTCTTGATAAAAAGCATTCAGTGGTTTGCAATATTATCGTGAAATTCTTTAGAATCCTCCCCTTCTTGCAAGATCCAAATAGCATCATTTTGATTTTCTTGATCGGTATGCGTTTCTGCAAATTCATCTAATGATTCTAGAAACTTTCGAAGCTACTCATCGTCTTCAAAAACCTACCAATGTTGTATGTTATTTGGTATTGAAGGGCGATGTCTCATTTGTATATGATATTTTAAATTAAAATTAGTTGGGGGTGTGAAAGTGGATACAGCTTTGGCTAAAGCATCAGCCTGTTGATTCTCGGATCTTGGGACGAAATGAAAATTCGCATATGTGAATAAGTTCTCGATTAAATCCCAGACAAAATTCCTATAGGACCATAATCTAGGATGCTTAGCCTGATACTTCTGATTCACCTATTTTATAATTAACTCTGCATCACCAAAGACTTCAAGTTTCTTAATTTTCATCCTTCTAGCAGCTTCTAATCCTAGCACTAAATCTTCATACTAGCATACATTGTTTGTACAATATACATTCCATTGAAGCCTATATGAAAAAGGAATGAAAAATTGATCATCGGGAGCCATAAGAAGTTCTCCTGCCCCAGCCCCAAGGTAAGATGAAGCACCATCAAAATACATTTTCCATACACCAGTACTATATACATTTTTCTCTATTTTTTTTTTTTCAATTTTTTCTTCTATACATTTATCGTCTACATCTACTTCAAAATTGTCACCTAAAGATAATATACAATTTCCTAAATCTTGGTCAACAATATAAACTGGATGATTGTTAGGGTTTTTTGGGTCACCTACAGTAAATGCTAACCTAGTCTCTCTGTAAAGACGAGTGTATTGGCCTTCGAAAACTAGAATTGTAGCATATGTCATATCTAGTTGGAGAGATCCTCCAAGCTTGGTGCCCCATGATCTAGATAATAGCATGCCATACTTTGGGGGAATGTCAACGACTACTACATCCAGAAGAACACTTTTAGCAGGTATTTGAGCCAAACCTACCACTAGGTCTTTAATCATACCTATGTATTTTACTTTCCTCGAATCGAAAGAATATAAATCACCATAGGGTCTTGTAATTTCAAGACCAAGTTTTTCCATTATTTCCTTTGGCATAACATTGTGGGAAGCTACAGAATCCAACATACAGTTATGGAGAAGGTGGTCAAACAGGGTTAACGTAATATAAAAAGGAGCCACGGTGTCTCTTGCACCTTCGACGTGTGGACCAGAGACTAAGATAGGTTTGTCATCCTGTAAGTTGATGGCGTCGGCCTGGATTTCATCTTCGAAAAAGTTAATCGTTTTGGAAATTTGTTTTCTGTATATGGGATTTTTAGATAACTCAACAAGGGGAATAGGAATTTTGATTTTATTTATTTTGTTTTCCAAATTGAATTTTCCTAGAGCTTTGTCATTTTCGATGTTTGGGGCTTCCATACCTTTCTTCTTAGTTTTATGTTGAGATGTGACCTTGTTTTCTTTTATAGGAGCTTGTGTCTTCACAGGGAGTGTTCCTACTGGTTCTGACTATACAGGTTGCATATCAATTGTATTTCTTTTTGCAGACTATTTATCTGCAACTTTTGGAGTTACCTCATCGGTTTCGCTTCTTGGCCAATTCTTTTTCGTCGAAACATTTGGGAGATTTTTATTTCTAGGTCTCAAATTATATTTTCCCTGTAGTTCATCAATAATATCATCTGCAATATTTTGATATGTGAAATCATCAGTCATATTATTGCTAACATGTTCTTCCGATGTACTTTCTTTACTTAAAGATGCTTTGTAATCCTGTCTTGATAAATAAGGAGATTTATTATCATCGCCAAGGTTACTAATATCTTCATCGATTTATTCAAAATCTCCTAAATCTTCCTCTCCAATATAGTTTTCACTTTTAAAGGGTGTTGGAATTTTTTGATCTTCATTTTTAATTATTTTTTGTGGTCCCTGAGGTTCAGGATTTCTTCGAAAATATTTTCTGGGGAAATTATCTCTTTTTGATTTCTCTAGTGCCATTTTTGAGATCTTGTTTGAAAGTTCTCGAATGATCCTAGCCATCTCTTCTATTCTATCTCTCAGGGATTTTCTTGACCCTGAAGGTCTACCTTGCTCTTTAAATTTTTTATTTTCTTTGTTTCCAGTTTCAGTCTTTCCTTTAAGTTTCCCTGATGCCATCATATTTGATTCAATCTCAAGTGCATCATCCTTCATTTTTGTGAGATCTATTGATCTCCTTTCTCTCAATAATAAGGCAAAGTTGGGGTCAAAAGCACCAGCAAAAGTCACTTTTGATGTAGGTTGTGAAGGTTTAACCTCAACTAGAATTTTATTATACAACTTGTTGAACCTCTGTGTGAATTCTAGAACTGACTCAGAGTTTTTCTTTCTAAGGGCTCTGAATTCAGTTAAGTAGTAGAGGTGATCCTTCCTCTCTCCCCATTGTCTAATAAATGCACTTTCAAGTTCTTCATAGGATCTTAATGATCCTGTTGCTATGGGTCGGAACCAGGTCCTCACCTTTCCCTCAAAAGTTTGAACAAGGAGTCTAGAATAAACATCTTCATGTTCTATTCCGAGTATGTCAGCAAATTGATCAAAAATGTTTATATGTTCTTGGGCAGTCAAATCACCTTCCCCTATAAATTTCGAAAGGCTTTTCATATAATTCTAGGGTAGATCATGAAGAGGAACGGGAAGAACAAGGGGAGCATATCTAGTATCTAATTTAGCGAAAATACCGAGAAGCGGTACTTGACCACCTCCAGGGGCACCACCTCTAGCTCCAGCACCTCCTTGTGTAGCCATGGTTAGATTTGGGAATGAAGTTTGGACAATGTGAGGAAAAGATTCTCGAAAATCTGGAGAAGAAACTTCAGGAAATGAGAAAGTATAAAATGAGTGGGGAAGTGAAAGTGATCTTTCAAGAGTTTATGATGAGTTTGATTGTGTAAAGTCGGGTTGATCTATAGTATATGTGGACAAAAGGACTTGTTTAAGTGATTTTCACGATTTTAAAATTTTTTCTAGATCGGAGACTGGCGATGTCTGCTTGCTATCTGGGTTTTTTCTAGTGTTCTTTCGGCTACTAGCTAGTTTAGTTATTGTGGAGTCGCCAAGTGAAAAATATTAGCCTTATAAGGTTTTTTGTTTTTGTTCACTATCAAAAACTAAAAATGTCAATGTCGTTCTTCCCAGGGAAAAGATTCGTTTCTTCGTCCCTGACGACGGTGACAAAAAGATGTTGTTCCTGACTTTATGCTTTAAGGCTATAAAGCATACCATCAAGGCATCTATAAATGATTTAAAAGGAATGATTTGGGAAAAATAAATCAAACGAAGATTAAAAAAGAATCAGTTTCTCAACTGCCTCTATCTTGCTTCCTTTTGTTCTTGGATGCTAATGTCTCGCTCAATAGCAGCCCATCAACGTTCTCACTCAACCCGATTAGTTGTTGTTTGTAAAATTGTGTTAAATAAACTCAAGGCAATACTGGTTTGATCCCGAAGGCCTGGTTCAACGTTGGGTTGTTTGCTACTTGGGACAGCCATGGATGATGAAACTTTATTTATTTATAAAAGGATTTTAATCAATTTGTTACTTCAAATTTTCCAGAGATGAGAACAAGAAAAACAATTTTAAAATTCAAAACAGTAATGTAAACACATTCAAGGTTGTTTCCTGGATTTGTAACAATTTCGGGAATCATAAAATAACAAATAAACACTACAAAAAAATATGAGGCTTTAATCTAGAAAGAATCTCATATTTCAATAGACAATGATGAAATAAAAATGAGGTTTCTAACAAGAGTTAAGTATTAAGGAACAAAAGTTTTACAGGTTTTAAAATTACGAAAGCAATTTCAGAGGAAAGACTGTAAATCATTTAACATTGAAACCAATCTAAAATATATATGAATGATGTATAAAATTTCAAATTGATTACTCGTTAGAAAAACATTGAAAGGAAAAATTCAACAAAGTTTAATAAACAGGGTGAAGACACATAGTTACAAATTTGAAGGATCGAGAATCTTATTTGTGATCTATATTCTGATGTATTTGAAAACTGATATTACAAAACAACTCTCTCCAAAAATTCCGAAGCCTTTTCTCAGCCTTTAGAAACTATATTTATACATTTTCATCAAAGTTTCTCGTTGGTGACTAACCAACTTCCTAATATTACGGTTACATAAAAATAATGTCAACCGTTTACAATTTATTTCTAATCTTAAATGATAAAAATATTTTAAAAGATTTTAAGCTTGCGTTGACGAACTTCCTTTTTCCGCATCAATACACTGAACACATTTCCCTAAAAACTTCACAAAGATCCTGGGAGCATCGGGTATCTCATTTGCTTCAAATGAGAAAAATCTTTTCTGCAATTCGGGCAACCGACTTTCTATCATCCTTTCTGTGAATTTAATAGTTTTCAACTTTAGATTTGAAGTCACCATCCACTTGTTGATCTCTGTTATATTGATCAATTTAATTTTAGCAATCTTTGTTTTCATTTTCTCCAGCTCTTCTTTTAACCTTAGCTGGTGCTTGGAAATATTAATTCGCCTAATAATCCAGAACAGTCATCCATTCTGATATTCAATGAATCTCTTTCTAAGACATCAAAGACTCCCTGACAATCCTCATTAACTTCTCTTGTGATTCATTTATATTCGACCAGTTTTGTTTCCCACCCTTTTATCATTATGTCCCCTTTAGCCTGTTCAGAAATAGATAATTTCTGAGTCTTTCCAATTTCTTCCTTTGATGAAAATGCCACTGCCTTCTGAAAGGTTGTTCTAGCTACTTTCGCCTCCCTTTCTTTCTGAAACACATTCTTCAAAGACTTATTTGATTCCTAAAAATAATTCTGGATTACTTCCATATTCAAGAACACTTTCTACTGTTCTTCCTCTATTCTCAAATATATCTCCAATGCTTGTGTCTTGAAATTTTCTAGTTCTACTACCTAGTTAGTAATAGAAATAATCTTATCTTGCAAATATTTGTTTTCTTCTCCCAGATTTCGAACCTGTTCCTGTGTGGCATGTAATAAGTGTTTTGTCTCATCCAAGTCTTTATTCAATTTCTAGATTTCTTGCATATCCTTTAGTCTATCTTGTTCTAGACCATTCTGTATTCCCCAACTAATATTTCTTTCATTTTCTTTTAGTTTGTCTTGCAACTGGATTATTGTTTGGTCCTTCTGTTCAAGCAAGGTTGTTAAATTGCCTACAAAATACATGTTTGTTGATGGTATAGCACTCATTGTACCTACTAATTCTGTAGAAAACTCTCCATCCTTGAGTTTCTTTCCATCTATAATATCTCTATGCTTTTTAATCATTCTTTCTCCTCTTGGATGAATTTCCTGTTTCAAGACTACTCTTCACTTTTTACTGAAAAAGTAATCTAATGGGGGGATTTCATCTCTTGAAATCGGCTCTAGTGTAATGACCCTTGATTATAAATTATAATTAATTTAATAATGTAATCCTAAAAGATTAGCTAAACTATATTTATTTATTAAAATAACCTTAACTAATTATTTGTTATTAATTAGTTATTATTGATTATGATTAATTTAAGTATTATTAACTCATTAATCAATATGGTAAATAAATAAAGGTGGATAATAAAATATATTATTAATTTAAGTTACGTTCCCGAAAATGGAAGCACTTAATAAATGCGATAAGATATTTAATAATGGGATAAGATATTTAGTAATGGGATAAGATATTTAATAAATGGGATAAGATATTTAATAATGGGATAAGATATTAGGTAAAGGAGTAAATGAAGGGAAGTCGGGGAAGGAGGGATAAGGGGGGGGAAGGAGTTGGAGGAGGATTATGCTACGGGGAGTTGGGGATGAATTTTGGAGCGAGGGGATTGGTAGAGTGAAATTTGGATTGGAATTGACACAGTGCACCGGGGGTTTGCTGGGGGTTTTGGGCACGGAGGGCTAGGATATCCGTTGATATCCTAGGGCTAGGAGCTAACTAGTCGGCAGGGAGGTCGGTTTTGGGTAGTGTTCTTTTGGAGTGGGAAGGAAGCAAGAGGCGAGCAAATAGTAGCATCAGGTTCAGGTAAGAATTATGCATTGTTTTGAATTAATTTGTTATTAAATCTTATTATATTGACGAAATTGCATACGAATGAGTTAAATTAGTAAAAATTATTGAATATTACGGAAGTTACTATTATTTCATTACTGTGTTATAAAATTATTTAGTTTATCAAAATAACTTGATGTAAGATGTAAATCCAGCCATTACATTTGGTATCAGATCCCTGGTTCAAATCTGGAACCGAGGGCCTAAATAAGGGGTAGTTTTTATTTGTGCATTCCTTTGAGAAAAACTCCGGCCACGCTTAGCCTGAACACAAAACATAGAAACTTTAAATATATATATATATATATATATATATATATATATATATATGTGCAATATGAATTTACTGAAGTAAAACAAGCTACTGTTACCC
>ML778473.1:1760181-1781271 GCA_009831015.1 Picea engelmannii
GACAAATGAATCATATAATATTAAAGGTGATCATCATAGAAGAGTAATTGAATTTTAGGTTGGAAAGTTGGTTATGCTTCATCAATGGAAAGAAATGTACCCTCAAGGTACCTATAATAAATTGAATCACGAGGAAATTGTCCTATATTCAACATAGAATATCTATATCCTTATCACCCAAAAGTGCATAATGTGACAAAAACAATTACCAAAGAAGAAAAGAGAAGGGATTAAGCACGTTCTTGACACAAACAATCGAGCCAAAACATATAAAATCTATTTAGTCAAATGGAAGGGTATGAAAAAGTCATAGAAAACATGAATTAATAAAGAGCAGGTATCTCGATTTAGCAAAATTGTTTCTCCCATTAACTCTCCAAATGACTTAAAATTGTGTAGCCCATGTTCTATTGGGGCCCCAAAATTTCCCTATTTTGTCAAGTGTTTAGGTAGGTCCACATGGTTTTAACTTTTGAAAGCATTTGTATGTGTGAAGATGATTTGGATAAAAGGGCTTGGAGAATTTCCTAGCAGCGTTTCTCCAATATATCAATGTTGTTCTCTCACTCTCCTCACCCGGGTTCAAATCCACAATGATATTTTGGCTTGTTGTGATAAGGATAGAAGGGTAGACGCCCCCCATGAGTGGGACCCCCTTGCACATGTGTCTTTGAACTTCTTGACTCTTGTTATGTCATAAGTTTATTTCTAGGCATTGGATTGCAAGTTGTTGGCACTATTTTAGGGGTTATAGTGGAAGATAGCTAGATTTGAACTTGTGTCTCGCCTGGGTAATTATCCAGGGAAATTAAAATTCCTCTAGTTCAAAAAAAAACACTCTAATGTCTAGCCCACTAACCATTAACCTAATTATACCCATAACCAATAACTCCTAATTCCTAACACACTAACATGAGAATCTTCGACTTCTAATCCCCAACACATTATCCACTAACCCATAACCCACTAATCCTTGATCCCCTAATGCACTAACCCCCTAATACCGAACTCACTAACCCTAAACATACTAACCCACTAACGTATAACCCTAACCCATTAACCATGGATGGAAATTATCCCACTAACCACTAATTGGATGACAACTAAGACACTAAATCCTAACCCAGTAAGCACTAACACAATAAATTCTACCTTACTAACCTATTAAATGATTAATTGAGATTTAACCAATATCCATAACACACCAACCAATTAAATTTATATCTCCTAATGATCCCTAAACCACCAAGAGAGCAATCCATAAACCCTAAAACCGAACCACTAATGGTCACTTGTTTGTTAACCCCCAATGAGAACTAATTGACTAACATATAACCTACTAACTCCTAATGACAATTAATTAACTAACATCTAACCAAGTAATCTCTAACCCTATAAACCAATAACCCCTAATGTTGAACACACAAACCCATTATATAGGCTAAAAATACTAACCCACTAACTCCTACTAGACTCCAAATCACTAACCCATTAACCCATAACCTCTAAAACACCAACTCCTAACCTAGGTTCAAATCCACAACCCAAGTAGGTCTCATGACTTCATGTTTGGGTTGTATATCAATGGTGGGTTGTATATTATATATTATATATATAATATATATTATATATTATAATATGTTATATATATATATTATATATAATATAAAAAAACAAAAATTAAAAACAAAAAACAAACATTTCAAAACGCAAAACACTCGCATGCGACCTGCTACAAACTCATACCACCACAATCCACGCACTACACCACCACAGTCCAGCCTATATCACTTGTGCGCAGGCTATAAGCTACCACCATGATGGATTTGGAGCACAGTTTGGATTTGGAGGACGAATTTGGAGGATGGGAGAAGGAGGAGAGCACATGATTTGCAGAGGAGGAGGGAACATGATTTGTAGAGGCTAGGGCACACGATTTGTAGAGGCTAGGGCACACAATTTGGAGAGGAGGAGGTCACACGATTTGTAGAGGCTAGGGCACAAGATTTGTAGAGGAGGAGGGCACACGATTTGCAGAGGAGGAGGTCACACGATTTGTAGAGGCTAGGGCACAATATTTGTAGAGGAGGAGGGCACACGATTTGCAGAGGCTAGGGCACATGATTTTTAGAGGAGGAGGGAACACGATTTGCAGAGGAGGGCACACAGTTTTGCACTGGAGGAGGGAACACAACCGAAGGAAATGGTTGGACCTTCTTCTCCTATCTCTTGAATTCCTGACATTATTCTTATAGAGGTAGGAAAGCACAGTTTTGTGCAAATGTTGGACTACAAAAACATCCCCTATCAATGCACCCTTTGCAAATCCCATGGGAAACAAATATTTCATTTCCATATATCTCCCAAACAAACTTTAGTGATTCTTACCAATACATGTGGGAGTAGAAACATTGGAAGGATATCGAAAGGGTAAACGAAACATGAAAGAGATCAATCTTAGTGGGAAAAAAACACCTTCTGAACATGCCTTAGTGGATGAGGAGATCGTTGAAGTTAAAAAAAATCCACATGTGAGGTTAGTAGAGGTAGAGGATAAGATATCGTAACTCATAAGTTAAAGGAGGATAGACTAGGCACAATGTCTCCTCAACAAACAAGGAAGTGTTTTTATTCCCCCACAATATCCACTTAGAGAAAATACAACATCCGAGCTAGTGTAAAAGAGTATCAACTACAATCAAGGGATATTGAGTCAATGATGTCAAGTGTTTCAACAACTACAATAGGTATAATGTACCATATGGCATAGACCAAATAAAAATCATAAAAGGAGGTAATCTTGGGTAAACAAGTAACAATATGAGGAGCCCTTATTAGAGAAACCCTCCCCTAGGTTTCAAAACGATCTTGATCTCCTTCAATAATGGTCCTCTACACACACCCAACAAACAATAGGCTTACGGCCATTGTTTTTCTTGGCACCCTCTGCTCGCCTAAATTTTATGACAGCTTATATAGATTGGTTAGGCTCTTTTCCTTTCTTCTTGGTGTCACCCCAATCCATCCCTAGGGTGGCTATGGAAAACTCAAAGCCCGAGTCATAAGATTTAAATGATTAACTGTGATTAATATTTATTTAATAGTAGCGAACACATATATGTTTTTGTTATTGGTATTTTTAATGTTGTTATGCATTGCAATTAAATATGTTTGACACTGCTGCCACCGAGGAGGACCTGAAGCTTGGTTACAAGCATGGTTTTAAAAGTGGCATTGAATATAGAAAAATATTGGGCCAGACTCCTATCTCCCCAACCACGCAGGAAAATCAAATGAATAAGGAAACCATAGTAGCAGAATACCCATTCTGGTATGTATGCTTCAGAATTAGAAATATTTACTGTGATTGTAGATATTTATTTCCTGACTTATACTTATATATTATCTTCTCAAAATTGAAGAGAATGTAGCTCAGGAGGGTTAAATGAGAGAGAAACCAAGTGGACAGGAAATTAACGCACCAATTGTCCTAGCTACATAGACAGGTAAAGAGAAATACTATAATGTTAATCAAAACAATGAATTAGTTATTTCAATTATATTTCAACATATCGATATGATCATTTTTGTTGTTCCAGTTCACATCCTTGAACAGATGCTAGTTAACCCTTCTCAACGACGTACCAGAAGTATGGTACCCGAGTGCACACAAACAATAGAAGGATAGGGCACATGAAATACAATGTCCTTGGATGATGATGATATCCCAATTGTCAGTTTTATGAATGTAAAAAAACGTAAATCAAAGAAAAATTAGAGGTATAAATTCATGACCTGTTTTTGGATCTTTATCAATGTTTATATGTTCATATATTTTGATGACTATCCTAGTTATGCATTAATGTATATATTTTTTCTATATAGAGAAAATCTTTTGTTGGGTATGGGAAATTGAGAGCGATGTGAGGGGGGAGGGGCCATATGAGCTTCCACCTTCACGTGATTGGCCCTGTTTAGTAGAGAATAACCTATTCTTGAAACAAAGAGAAGCTCATTAAGGTATGTGACAACTTAATTTTTTTCTAGAGTATTTTACATAACTAAATACATGCTTATTTTCTTATTATAAATTATTTACTCAAATTCAAAATTTGTCTTTTATGATTCATGAAGGTCTTGGTGATCGAAATGCATCTCATTGAAAACTCGTATCAAGTTGTATGTGCTAATGGATCTTGCAAATGAACAATGAAAAGGTAAGGGTTTTGTTGTGTTTTTAAAAGTAGGCTTTATATTAGTAAAAGTTCACAATCCTCATGAATATGTAGATATTGATATATATATGCCAAGTTCCATGTGGTCTTTTGGTTTACTTGTAGATATTTTAAATATAATTTTTGTTTACTTGTAGTTTTTTTATAATGAAGTATAACTATTTTAGAGAACCCCTATATACAAAGTCTTTATGATCCATAACCTCATTGTGTAAAATCAATTAGAAAATATCCCTCACTTCATTCATTTCCATAATCCTAACCTTATTGCTATCCCTAGTCCAAATACTAGTTCCTATTAAACAATGCATGAAGCTAATCCCAATAATCTAGACCCCTCCTCTCATCCCACATGTTAGTGCNTTACAAACTCTATTGAAAAATATCCCTCATTACTCATAATGACGAATGAAATTTATTCCCCTCTCTAAGTCTCCTTTTTACTCATAATTGTTAGATCAAAGACCAACTTGCCACTATAATCCTTGATAATTGTAACCAAAATAGTCACATTTTCCATCACTCCTCACCCATCTCCTTATCATTGGGGCTTAGTACAATAGGACAGAACTCATCTTCTCATTAATAAACATTGTGGAGTCACCCTTTTCATAGGGATTTTTCAAGAGATTGTTGAATGCTATGTATCTCACCTTGATTACTCTAATTTAATCTTGAGCATATAACATGAACAACAATGAAATGATTTATAAGATGTCCATTGTTCCTATTGGGAGTTTTTTTGGGCTAGCTTAGACTTCCCATTATCAAATCTATCCACTTCTTACCTGGTAGCACCCAATATTACCTAGTTCTCTCCTTGTCTTCTTCCTCTCTTAGTGTTCCATGCTCTCCTACATACTCTTCCTCTTTTCCTAGTCCTTCAAATTCTTGGGGAAAGTATTGCCTCTCCTCCTTATATTTTGTTCCTTACACCCATTTTTCTCCATTTATATTTGGTAATAATATCGATGGGTCCCTTATAGTTCATTATCTCAAGAACTCATCACTTGAGATAACTTCTACCTAATTAGGAACAACTATCACTTCTTTGGTCAATTTTCAAAGATTTCCCCCTTAATGGTCACATTCCATAGCTTGTAACTATGGATCCCCTCCCAATGGTGACATCATATATTCCTTTGATCCTCTCTCCTCCACTGTTACCATTGGTATTTTTCACCTCTATGCTTGCATTGAAATTAGGTTGATGCATGTCACCTCCTACGCTTGCATAAAATACCCCATTGATGCATGCCACCTCTCATTCTTGCACTAAATCTAGGCTACCATGTGTTTTTTTTGTGCTTTTGATGACTCTATATTACTATTTTATGATGCTTATTATGCTCACACTCTCCAAATTATTGTATGTCACATGGGACTCATGCTATGTCCTTGACTAGTGTATGGTGCCTTAATGACTAAAGAAGTCCTAGGACAATAAATGTCATTTGTTACGCTCACCTTACCTCCAAGTTTCCATATGTTACGTTTATTCTTGTGATAACCCTATATTAGAGTGTGTTTCCTCTCTCGGTCATGTTCACTCTTAGTCGGTTCATGTCAACTCAGGCATTTTCATGTATCCATTTTGAGACATTATATTAGTGATCCTACACACGTGATTGACATGAGTTCCTTGTAGGTATTGTACAAGGGAGCGCTCACGTCTGAGCCGGTCCACATCTTAGATCATCGCGTTTGACAGTTACAATGTCGAACAGTAGATCAAGTCAAGGTCCAGTGGGACAGCTATAGTCCGCACTCAGTGACCTAGGAGGACGCATATGATATGCGCCAGCAGTTCCCATTTTTGTTTGATAGATAGACTTATGATACTGTGGTACTTATATTTCATCATTTATACTAAGAAACTTCGGGATGAAGTTTAGACCAAGAGGGGGTGTATGTAACATCCCGCTCTGGCGCACTGAGAAAACTTATTCTTTGAGGACACTTGCTCGCAAGTGATCTGGACTTTTATGATGTTAAAACATTTATCCTTGATTATGATGCGTTATGATAGATGACATGATGTTTTACTTCTTTGACGTAGACAGGTGATTTGACTCAGTTTTATTGAGTTTGCAGGGTTTTGGACCTTGAGGATGCAGAGGCATCGGTGGAACCCCTTGGACTCCGGATTGAGTAAGGGAGTGTGCTATTTGGGTTGATTTATTTACTGTGATATTTCATTGATTTGATGATATCATGTTGACATGTTCCATGATTATTGATGATGCAGGCTAATGATAGCTTGTCGACCAGACTCACATATGGAGTAAAGGGGCCACACACAATTTTTAGAGAGGTTGAGGGAGAGGTGTGGACAGCAGCCCTGCCATAGCCTACTAGCACTACCGCCATGGCTTGAACTATAGGTTAACGATTACCTAGTTCGAGAGGATCCACGATGCCGTGAGCGTAGACTGTGATAGTCGCTCACAATGATCCTAAGGGGCGCGCAATAAGGAGAGGCCCTTATTTATTAGAGCCCTTAGTCTCCCACAAGTTCACCTGGCGGAGTGTTGACTCGAGGGGTTACAGATGTCTACCAATCAGTCAATTTCGCAAGTGGAACCCTTGGAGCACGTGGTGCATCCTGAAGGGCAGGTCGTGCAAAAGAAACACAAGTTAGCGAGTGGCACCCGTGGAGCATGTGGTGTATCCTGAAGGGAACGTCGTGCAAAAGAAACAACCAAGGTGAGTGGCACCCTTGGAGCACGTGGTGCGTCTTGAAGGGAACGTCATGTTGATGATATGAAAAAACAAACCTAGATGGCCCTAAGACATTAACGCCTTAAGAAATCCTTAAACAAATTCTCTAACCAAGTGTCCCCCAATACAAAATCTAAGTCCTAAGTCTAAAACTTTTTATGGTAAAAAATTAGTCTAACTTTAAGAAAAGACCCTAGAATAAAATTAAAAATTTTAAACAAAAACCCACTTAAGTGATAGTTTAGTCTTCATAAAACTCTTGGGGTAAATGAAGAGAGTAAGAATATAATTAAACTAAGGGATTTAAAAATTTGCAAAGAAGAAATTATTTATTAACTTGTGAAAATACAAAGATATTAAATTAATAATAAAAGGGAAAGATTTAATAGCACAACTACCATTTGGCTTTAATAAAAAGGGGAAAGAAGGGAATAATAAGAATTAGGAAACTAAGTAATGGAGGAAATATAATAAAGGAAGAATGGGAACTTATGGTAAAAAGCAAGGTCAACATAGTAAGGAATCTGCAATTAAGAACCTACTAATTTGAGCTAATTTGGTAACATCATTTTTAAGGAAAGTATTTAAAACATGTAAGGGGATCTAGGAACACCTAGGAGTAATTTTAGGAGCGAATCTAGGTGGGTGAGGGATTTGAGTCAATTAATAAATTTAAAGAAAATATTTATTGGAGAAAAGAGGGGGATGGATGACACTTGTGCCATGGAGAATATTTAGAATATTTTATTAAAAGTTAATTTAAAATGTGAATTAGGAAAGTTGGTGGGTCTCAAAACTCTATAAAAGAAAAGAGAGATGAGGAAGAAAAGGATCGGCTGTTAGCGTAATGTTACGCTGCTGGATTTGTGACTTGACTGCTTACTTGTGAGGAGTTGGGATTTTCCAGCTCTGATAGGAGTGGTAGCTCGGCCTTGCGAGGCGAGCTGGGAAGCTAGACAGACCGTCTGGATTGTGTGTGGCCCCTTTGTAGCTCGGGGGGCTAAGGGGGAAGCAGAGTACCCCTAGAGTTTGGTGGGAGGTACCGGTGAGGTCTCGGCGGTTGGCGAGCGGGAGCGGCATGGAGCACGCGGGCGTCTTTCGAACCAGGCTATAAGGCAACGATATGCTCTTCTATTTTGTAGAGTAGAATGCAGTAGGTTGTAGGCTTGTATCTGATTATTGTTTGTAACTACTTTCGACATGTATACACCTAGTGTTATCTTGTTTTCCTTCCATAGATATATCTCGCTGGACATTTTTGCGTATTTCTTCCTTGTCTACTTTATGTTGTCGCCTATGGGATTCGCCTTTTAAATATTGAAATGACACTGAATCCTCGGCCTTCCACCTTTGTTATTGTCTTACCTAAATGGTCCCCCTTTCTCCTTCATGCATTTAAATACCCCAACCTTTGAATGATAGTTAAGTTCCTCCTTATGCATTTTATTGTGGCTGAGTTTTAATTTCGTATTTATATTGTTGGTTGAATCTCATTGTGTTGCATTACTTCCTTCTCATCTTAACTCTGTGATTGTTTTTGATGCCCTTTTTATCTGCGTGTTTTATCTCTGCACGGTATTAATTTATGATTGAGCCTTCGCCCACTCCATTAGTTGCCTACACACTTTCTGGTCTATGTTGTATATAAATTTCCCTGTCTGTCTACGTTGGGGGTTGTAGTGAAGTCCTAGCTTGACTGTGTTTCCTTAACTTGGGCATGAAATGTTACAGGTCAACGTTTTTATTTTTACTATCGACAAATTCTTACATTTCAATGAAGGCATGCTAATAATGAATTTACATAGTATGCGAATCACCACCGGTCAATGATATTAGACTATCATTGAACCCTTTTCCAGTTCTCGAATGCAGATAGCATTGACTGACGATTGTAAACAGGTTGAATGCTTTCCTTCACGTTCTGAACTTAAGACTGCGAACCCTTATAGCTAGCGGTTCTACTGTGTTTAACTGGTAGAGTGCATTCCCGTTTAAGGTCGTTGTTATAGTCAGGATACGTTTTAACCAGGCAACTTGAAAGTTTTATTTTACCTTGCGGCCCTGGGCTTGTTACCGGTTGGAGCATTTCATTGTGTAGTTTTTGCTACTTCTAAACATCTCTGTGAGCTAGCTTAGTAATACATTGGTTATCCTTGGGTGGTTTGAGAGTAGCGTAGAGGTACCTTGACATCAACTTGGGGTGTTGTGGTCACTTTACCTCCCTCGGCTTCAAGTTTATTTCTTGCTAGCCCTTTTATTTTTAAATGTACAGTAGTATTCCGGAATTAGTGACCTCGTAGAGAGAAAAGCTAGTCCAATCATGATGTTGCTGCCACCAGCAATTTCCTAACCCTATTGGCCATCTCGAGATGCATTGCATGATCCGTGACCTTCTGAGTCTCTCGCGTCAGTTTGTCTTCTAGGGGAATGTGTGTTCCAGAGCTGTCAGAAGCGAGTAGGGTAACTGCGAATTCTTCGGACCCTGCACCATAATAGCAGTCCAGTTTATGAATGCGGTGACAGAGAATTTGATAGATCCGTAGCGCTAGTTGGGAAACAACAAGTGGGACGTTGGGTAGGCCTGGGAAACCCACTACTGCGTCCTCTGCGTAGCGAAGGTTTGGCCACGTCTTTCTAAATTTTTCTGCAATTTTTAAAACCTATCCTTACGATGTTTTCAATGCTCCAGGAATATTGAGCTCATTGAAAGACCTTTGTTCAACCTTCGTACCTACTTTCTGGGAAAACGAAGAAACCGTTGTGTGGCATTTTCTTGTGTAAATGAAAAATAAATACATATATTATAACCTAAATTTGAACTTCCTGAATGTCCTTCCCCCGCCTGTGAATGAAATTTATATTAATTTATTATCAGTCCCTTTAAGATGAATTTAATACGACATACCTTTGATCAAAGTTTCTGGCTGTAAGGCCACTCAGTGACCCATTGCAAGGAAGTGGATCTAGGTTGAATGACAATACCCCTGGTTACGGTTTTACATGCTTGAAAATAGATGATTCCCCTTAAGTTAGAAGATTTCTCCCTTAATGTTCATATGTGGTTGGGTCGCTGATTGGTGATGGGAAGCAACATGTTTCTAGGGAATTGTAGTTGATTGTGTTCCTTACTTTACGTTGTTATGCTTAAGAACAAGATATGAGATCCTTGCCACGCATATTTAAAACGGTTCCTGACCTTAGAATTTATTGCCTCCTTCCACATGGTATCTAAATTTGGATCCAGGTGAATGCTATTAATAGCACCTACGGTTTTGTAACATGTATCTGATAGGTTACTATAATATATATATTGTTATCGTGAATTGTAGTTGGAATGTTATGGTGATATAAAAAGGGGAAACATTATGTTGATGGATGTCAATGTAAAGTAATGCTTCATATATGCTTATAGTAACATTAATGCAAAGGATGTTATTGTTTATGGTAATGGGTAAAGTAAGGTGAAGCTTAATGTTAAATGCTTATGGTAGTTAATAATGTTATTTGTTTTACAGTAATGATAATGTAATGAAGTGTTTTATGGTGTTACTAATGATTATGGAACTATTAATGTTGATGTCGTTATCGTTTTATGGAAGTTCAATGTAATTGTTATTGATATCCTATCAGATGTAATATGATGGTCATTGTGTGTAGATATTGGAATATAAAGTGAAAATGGTTGCTGTTGTTTTGTAGTATTAATGAAATTAATTATCATTGATCGCAGATAAAATATAATGTCCTGAACTAAGTCCAAAAGGTGATTATGATTTAGACATAGGGGATAGGAAATTAATTGAATAGCCTTATTAATGGAGCTTGCATGTAATTGGATTTGCGATAATTAGGATTTGCAATTAATTGACTTGCGCCCCCATCGAGGATGTGGTTGTTCTTGACTTTTATTGTACTTGGTTGTAATCATTTTATTGCTTGGTCTGCTTGTTTCGGGCATGATGTAGATACCTCCATGTTCCTCAGAACAATCGCCAGCCCTGAGACCTTAAATGGTTAAAATCGATGGGAACCTGGGCTTGAGCGTTGCTTATGTGTCTTGGAGGTCCTAACCATTGCAAGGTAGGATGGATGGGAAGTCAGTCTTTTTATGGTCGATTGACGGTCATTTATTGCTTGCCATTACTTGTTGTGCACTTTATGTCATCTTGTTGTGTTCATCATGGTTGCGTCTTGTTAGTCGTTAGGTCGCAACACAGAGTCGAAAGTGTTTGTTTCCCTTGTACACACGTGCATGCACTTTAAAAAAAAATAAAAAATCACTTGTTACAAGAATTTGTCATTGTGACGAACGGGAGGTTCGTTACATATGGAATTAGAGCCAGGTTCGACCCGCGACTTGGGATTCACTACGACTTTCATTGACATGATTAGATTTGATTATACTGTTGCTGATCAAGTTGATTGTGTGCGTGCAGGTAATCATGGTTAGAGGATGCTACGGAGGCAGACGATGGGGTGCTAAGGGAGGAGGCATGATGCCTCCAGTAGAATCTACGCCTGAGGGGTCTAAACCCTAGGGAGGCGAGCAGGTTCTCAAACAGGAGTAGATAGAAGTTGGCGATGTTGTTGGGATGATGAGATATTTTCAGCACATGTTCGAGGCACTGATCAACCGATTCGACAGAGACGAGGCCAGGGCACCGACACCCGCTGAGGTTCCGCCATGCACACCGGCCGTTACAGGTAGCATTCACCGTGAACTCGAGAAGGTTAAATTTCCTGAGTTCTTTGGTGCCCCGGTTCGCACCGTCATCGAGGCATGGTTGGAGAACACAGCGATGTGCTTCGCACTTCGCGATTATACCTCCAACATGAAGATTTGCATGCTAGTCTTTCAACTAAAGGGGAGCGCTCTTCTATGGTGGAAGACACTCCTACCATAGCTGAACATGGCCGTCAAAGACGTGTCATGGGAACTGTTTGAGGAACGGTTCTGAAAGAGGTACCTTTCAGAGGAATTCATTGAGCGTCAGCTCAATGAGTTCAATGCATTACGACAGGGAGGTCATACGGTGCCTGAGTACGAGGCACGTTTTATGGATATGCTCCGGTATGCTCCGCACCTTAACACTGAGAAGCTCAAGGTCAATAGGTTCATGTTTGGCCTTAACGACAGCCTGTGAGCAAAGGTTAGGATCTTTATGCCTCAAACCTTGCACGACGTTGTCCAAAAGGCCCTCATAATAGAAGAGGAGCTTATCAGTGGGGGTTAGACCAGGACTCCAGTGAGACCGGCAGGGCAGGGTTCATCTGGTACACCATAGAATCAGACACCAGTGAGACATATGTCGGGATATCGTGGCTTCCAGAGAGGATCCACCTTCACTACACTACGACGATTGTCGCCTTAGTAGCGGGCACCTTATCAGGGACCACAGCATCAGCAGTAGCGTCACCCACAGTAGCAGCAGTTTAGGCCTATTCAGCAGAACATACCTGGGTTCCAAGCCAGTGGGCCATCACCTTCTACTTCAAGTACCAGGACTGTTGGGCTGAAGAAGGGGTGTTGGACATGTCGGGAGCCACACTACCAGCATGACTGTCCCGTGGAGAGGACCAGAGTGTCTGGATCAGATGGACCCGCTACCGTGGGAGATATGGGCAAGGCCCATCGGATTCATACGGTGGTGAATAACCACCAGGAAAAGCACCAGTCGACTGTGCTCGAGACGACATGTATTGTCACTGACCAGACCCTTAGTATTTTGATAGACCCAGGTGCTACTGAGAGTTTCATTTCTAGAGCAGCGCTGAAAAGGATTAAGGTAAAGGCAGTCGAACATGATGAGTTTAGCTTCGAAGATATGGCTTCAGGAGCCAAACAAAAGGTTGGAGGAAGGGTTACGGGCTGTGCCCTTAACTTGGGAGAGTTTTTCACGAGGGTCAACCTGTACGTCATGATATTAGGATCTTATGGCATCGTGATTGGTATGGATTGGTTGGAATCGTATGAGGCGATACTCAACTATAAGACGAAATGGTTGAGCTTGGTCAATGATGAAGGACAGAGACATGTGATTGTAGGAAGGAACCAGGGAGTATCCCTGAGGTTCGTCTCTTCCTTACAGTTACGGAAGAGTATGTGCAAGGGGTGAAAGATTTATGCGATCCTTGCACTAAACAAAAGGGGAGTAGTGGAAGCTCTAGAACACCTTCCGTTGGTGAAGGAGTTTGCGGACGTATTTCTAGAGGAGTTTCCTGGGATGTCGTCGAAAAGGGAACTGGAGTTTACCATAGACCTGAAACCGGGGACCGAAACGATAGCAAGAAATCTTTATCGGATGTCGACCCCAGAGTTGCAAGAGTTGAAAATGCAACTGAAGGAGTTGTTGGAACTAGGACTGATACGCCCTAGTTTTCCACCATGGGGTGCACTGGTTATCTTCATTTGGAAGAAGGATAGATCATGGAGGCTTTGCATTGACTACCGTCAACTAAACAAGGCTACAATCAAGAATCAGTATCCCTTACCCAGAATTGATGATCTGTTCGATCAAATGAAGGGTGTGACATTGTTCTCCAAGATTGATTTACGATCAGGGTATCACCAGTTGCGGATCAAGGAGGATAACATCCCTAAGACCACCTTTAAGACGATATTTGGACATTACGAGATTACTGTTTTACCATTTGGACTGACAAATGCCCCAGGGGTATTCATGAGTTTGATCAACGGGGTGTTCCGTTAGTACCTGGACAAGTTCATCCAAGTATTCATTGATGATATCTTGATCTTCTCTCAGATGATGGAGGAGCATGAAGAGCACTTGCGCTTGGTACTACAGTGTCTGCGAGAGCACAAATTGTATGGGAAGTTGTCCAAATTCTCTTTTTATCAAACAAGGATTCACTACTTAGGGAATGTCATCTCCAGTGAAGGTATCGTCATGGATCTAGCCAAGGTTGAGGCTATTATGGAATGGCCCGTGCCGACGAATGTCACATAAGTGCATAGTTTTATGGGTTTAGAAGGATACTAACGATGGTTTGTCGAGGGATTTTCGAATATAACAAATCCGATCACGGAATTGTAGAAGAAAAACCAGAAGTTTGTTTGGACCGAGAAATGCATGGAAGCATTTCGAAGGATTAACGAGTTGTTGACCACAACACCGATACTAAATATCCCTAACATGGATGTAGACTTCTTCGTATGCACTGACGCATCCAAGGAAGGTTTAGGTGGAGTCTTGATGCAAGAAAGACGAGTGATTTCTTACATTTCGAGGAAGTTGAGAAGGCATGAGGAGAACTACGCGATACATGATTTGGAGTTATTAGCCATCATATATGCCTTGAAGGTTTGGATACACTACCTTGTTGGATGAAAATTGTAATTAAGGACTGATCATTGTGGACTACAACACATTTTTATGCAAAGCGACCTGAACGTGCGACAACGACGTTGGTCGGAATTGCTTAGCGAGTACAACTTCGAGATTACTTACTTAAAGGGAATAGTGAACTAAGTGGCGGATGCCTTGAGTCGAAGGCCACGCATCTTTTCGGTGTTTCCTCTTCAGACAAATCTACGTGAGAAGATTCTCACTTTACAACGTGATGATGACTGGTATAAATAAGTCGAGGATTTTATCGGACAAAACACAATGATGGTACCACGATATGAGGGATATTCATTTGATAGCGATGGGTTATTGAGGTTTAGAGGTCGGATTTATGTACCGCCAAATGACGAGTTGAGGATGTTGATCCTAAGTGAGGCTCATAGAGAAGTTTACATGGCTCACCCATGAGTCACAAAAATGAGGGCATACCTTAAACCCTTATTCTTCTGGAAGGGAATGAAGGCTAACATTGTCAACTTTGTGGCTAGATTTCTAGAGTGTCAATAGGTAAAGGCTGAACATCGACACCCGGAAGGATTACTTCAACCACATGCCATTTCGGAATTGAAATGGGAAGTTATTTCAATGGATTTTATTGTTGGATTGCCACTGACATCAAGGAGACACAACTCGATTTTTGTAGTAGTTTGAGAGGATCCATGATTCCATGAGGGAATACTGTGATAGTCGCTCACAATGATCCTAAGGGGTGTTCAATAAGGCGGGGGCCTTATTCCTTAGAGCCCTTAGTCTCCCACAAGTTCACCTGGCAGAGTGTTGACTCCAGGGGTTATAGATGTCTACCAATTAGTCAAGTTTGCGAGTGGCACCCTTGGAGCATGTGGTGCATCCTGAAGGGCATGTCGCATGAAAGAAACACAAGTTAGTGAGTGGCACCCTTGGAGGATGTGGTGCATCCTGAAGGGCATGTCGCACAAAATAAACAACCGAGGTGAGTGGCACCCTTGGAGCACGTGGTGCGTCCTGAAGGGAACGTCATATTGATGATATGAAGAAACAAACCTAGATGGCCCTAAGACATTAACGCCTTAAGAAATCCTTAAACAAATTCCCTAACCAAGTGTCACCCAATTCAAAATCTAAGTCCTAAGTCTAAAACTTTTTATGGTAAAAATTTAGTCTACCTTTAAGAAAAAGACCCTAGAATAAAATTAAAAATTTTAAACAAAAACCCACTTAAGTGATAGTTTAGTCTTCATAAAACTCTTGGGGTAAATGAAGAGAGTAAGAATATAATTAAACTAAGGGATTTAAAAATTTGCAAAGAAGAAATTATTTATTAACTTGTGAAAATACAAAGATATTAAATTAATAATAAAAGGGAAAGATTTAATAGCGCAACTTCCATTTGGATTTAATAAAAAGGGGAAAGAATGGAATAATAAGAATTAGGAAACTAAGTAATGGAGGAAACATATTAAAGGAATAATGGGAACTTATGGTAAAAAGCAAGGTCAACATAGTAAGGAATCTGCAATTAAGAACCTGCTAATTTGAGCTAATTTGGTAACATCATTTTTAGGGAAAGTATTTCAAACATGTAAGGGGATCTAGGAACACCTAGGAGTAATTTTAGGAGCGAATCTAGGTGGGTGAGGGATTTGAGTCAATTAATAAATTTAAAGAAAATATTTATTGGAAAAAAGGGGGATGGATGACACTTGTGCCATGGAGAATATTTAGAATATTTTATTGAAAATTAATTTAAAATGTGAATTAGGAAAGTTGGTGGGTCTCAAAACACTATAAAAGAAAAGGGAGATGAGGAAGAAAAGGATCGGTTGTTAGCGTAATGTTACGCTGCCGGATTTGTGACTTAATTGATTACTTGTGAGGAGTTGGGATTTTCCATCTCGGATAGGAGTGGTAGCTCGGCCTTGAGAGGAGAGCTAGGAAGATAGATGGACCATCTGGATTGTGTGTGTCCCCTTTGTGGCTCCGGGGGCTAAGGGGGAAGCAGAGTACCCTAGTGTTGGCTGGGAGGTACCGGTGAGGTCTTGGCGGTCGACGAGCAGGAGTGGCACGGAGCACATGGGTGCCTTTCGAAATAGGCTATAAGGCAATGGTATGCTCTTCTATTTTGTAGAGTAGAATGCAGTAGGTTGTAGGCTTGTATCTGATTATTTTTTGTAACTACTTTTGGCATGTATACACCTAGTGTTATCTCGTTTTCCTTCCATATTTATATCTCGCTGGACATTTCTGCGTATTTCTTCCTTGTCTTCTTTACGTTGCCACCTATGGGATTCACCTTTTAAATATTGAAACAACGCCGAATCCTCAGCCTTCCACCTTTGTTATTGTCTTTCCTGAATGCCCCCCCTTTCTCCTTGATGCATTTAAATACCTTGACCTTTGAATGATAGTGAAGTTCCTCCTTCTGCATTTTATTGCGATTGAGTTTTAATTTCGTATTTATATTGCTGGTTAAATCCCATTGTGTTGCATTACTTCCTTCACATCTTAACTCTGTGATTGTTTTTGATGCCCTTTTTATCTACATGTTTTATCTTTGCATGGTATTAATTTACGATTGAGCCTTCGCCCACTCCATTAGCTACCTACACACTTTCTGGTCTACGTTGTATAGGAATTTCCCTGTCTGTCTGTGTTGGGGGTTGTGGCGAAGTCCCAGCTTGACTGTGTTTCCTTAACTTGGGCATGAAATGTTACAGGTCAGTGTTTTTATTTTTACTGTCAACAAATTCTTACATTTCAATGAAGACACACTAACAATGAATTTACATAGTATGTGAATCACCACCGGTCAATGAGATTAGACTATCATTGAACCCTTTTCCAAGTCTCGAATGCAGACAATGTTGACTGATGATTGTAAACCGGTTGAATACTTTCCTTAACGTTCTGAACTAAAGACAGCGAACCCTTAAAGCTAGTAGTTCTACTGTGTTTAACTGGTAGAGTGCATTCACATTTAAGGTCGTTGTTATAGTCAGGATACATTTTAACCAGGTAGCTTGAAATTTTTCTTTTACCTTGCGGCCCTGGGCTTGTTACTGGTTGGAGCATTTCGTTGTGTAGTTTTTGCTAGTTCTAAACATCTCCACGAGCTACCTTAGTAATACATTGGTTATCCTTGGGTTGTTTGAGAGTAGCGTAGAGGTATCTTGACATCAACTTGGGGCGTTGTGGTAGCTTTACCTCCCTCGGCTTCAAGTTTGTTTCATGGAAGCCCTTTTATTTTTAAATGTACAACAGTATTCCGGAATCAGTGACCTCGTAGAGAGCAGAGCCAGTCCGATCGTGACGCTGCTTCCACCAGCGATTCCCTAACCCTGTCGGCCATCTCAAGATGCATTGTGCGATCCGTGACCTTTTGAGTCTCTCCCGTCAGTTTGTCTTCCAGGGGAACGTGTGTTCCAGAGCTGTCAGAAGCGAGTAGGGTAACCATGAATTCTTCGTACCCCGCACCATAATAGGAGTCTAGTTTAGGAATGCGGTGACAGAGAATTCGATAGATCTGTAGTGCTAGTTGGGCAACAACAAGTGGGATGTTGGGTAGGCCCAGAAAACCCACTACTACTTCCTCTGGGCAGCGAAGGTTTGGCCATGTCTTTCTAAATTTTTCTGCAATTTTTAAAAACTATCCTTACGATGGTTTCAATGCTCCAGTCATATTGAGCTCATTGAAAGACCTCGGTTCGACCTTCATACCTACTTTCTGGGAAAACCAAAGAACCGCCCTTGTGGCATTTTCTTGTTTAAATGAAAAATAAATACATATATTATAACCTAAATTCAAACTTCCTAAATGTCCTTCCCTTGCCTGTGAATGAAATTTATATTAATTTATTCTCAGTCCCTTTAATACGAATTTAATACGACATACCTTTGATCAAAGTTTCTGGCTATAAGGCCACTCAGTGACCCATTGCAGGGAAGTGGCTCTAGGTTGAATGACAGTACCCCTGGTTACAGTTTTACATGCTTTAAAAGAGATGAGTCCCCTTAAGTTAGAAGATTTTTCCCTTAATGTTCGTATGTGGTTGGGTCACTGATTGGTGATGGGAAGAAACACATTTCTAGGGAATTTTAGTTGATTGTGTTCCTTACTTTATGCTGTTATGCTTAAGAACAAGATATGGAGATCCTTGCCACATGGATTTAAAACGGTTCCTGACCTTAGAATTTATTGCCTCCTTCCACATGGTATCTAAACTTGGATCCAGGTGAATGCTATTAATAGCACCTACGATTTTGTAACATGTATCTAACAGGTTACTATAGTATATATATTGTTATCGTGAATTGTAGTTGAAATGTTATGGTGATATAAAAAGGGGAAACGCTATGTTGATTGATGTCAATGTAAAGTAATGCTTCATATATGCTTATAGTAACATTAATGCTAAGGATGTTATTGTTTATGGTAATGGGTAAAGTAAGGTGAAGCTTAATGTTAAATGCTTATGGTAATTAATAATGTTATTTGTTTTACAGTAATGATAATGTAATGAAGTGTTTTATGGTGATACTAATGATTATGGAACTATTAATGTTGATGTCATTATCGTTTTATGGAAGGTCAATGTAATTGTTATCGATATCCTATCAGATGTAATATGATGGTCATTTTGTGTAGATATTGGAATATAAAGTGAAAATGGTTGTTGTTTTTTTGTAGTATTAATGAAATTAATTATCATTGATCGCAGATAAAATATAATGTCCTGAAATAAGTCCAAAAGGTGATTATGATTTAGAAATGGGGGATAGGAAATTAATTGAATAACCTTATTAATGGAGCTTGCATGTAATTGGATTTGCGATAATTAGGATTTGCAATTAATTGACTTGTGCCCCCATCGAGGATGTGGTTGTTCTTGACTTTTATTGTACTTGGTTGTAATCATTTTATTGCTTGTTCTGCTTGTGTTGGGCGGGATGTAGACACCTCCATGTTCCTCAGAACAGTTGCCATCCCTGAGACCTTAAATGGTTAAAATCGATGGGAACCTGGGCTTAAGCGTTTCTTATGTGTCTTGGAGGTCCTAACCATTGCAGGGTAGGATGGATGGGAAGTCATTCTTTTTATGGTTGATTGATGGTCATTTACTGCTTGTCATTACTTGTTGTTTGATTTATGTCGTCTTGTTGTGTTCATCATGGTTGTGTCTTGTTAGTCGTCAGGTGGCGACACATAGTCGAAAGTGTTTGTTTCCCTTGTACATGCGTGCACACACTTTTAAAAAATTAAATAAAATAAAAAATAAAACAAATCACTAGTTACAAGAGGTTGTCATTGTGATGAATGGGATTTTCGTTACATCCTCCACTGGTACCATTGGTATTTTTCACCTCTATGCTTGCATTGAAATTAGGTTGATTCATGTCACCTCCTACGCTTGCATAAAATACCCCATTGATGCATGACACCTCTCATTCTTGCACTAAATATAGGCTACCATGTGTTGTTTTTGTGCTTTTGATGACTCTATATTACTAGTTTATGATGCCTATTAAGCTCACAATCTCCAAATTATCGTATGTCACATGGGACTCATGCTATGTACTTGACTAGTGTATGGTGCCTTAATGACTACAGAAATCCTAGAACAATGGATGTCATTTGTTACGCTCACCTTACCTCCAAGTTTCCATATGTTACGTTTATTCTTGTGATAACCGTATATTAGAGTGTGTTTCCTCTCTCGCTCATGTTCACTCTTAATCGGTTCATGTCAACTCACGCATTTTTCCAATGTCATGCCAGTGTCATCAACTTCTTTCTCTTTCCTTTGTTAGAACTACCATAACACCACAACCTCCCATCTTTGCCTTGTTATCTATCCTCCATCCTTTCCATAAGAGATCATGTTGCTAACCCTACCTCACTTGTGGTAAGATGACAACCTCTGTGATGTAGGTGTAAGCTAAACATGTTCTTTCATTGTTCATTTCTCATTCTTGGAAATGAAATTATGTATTAGTCTACCCCCTGTATATTGAACACATTCATGATGTACCCAAATTTTTGCACCTCATTATTACTGTCCTTTTTGTATGCTCCAACAATTGTGAAAGTGACATCCACAAGCCTCTTCCTATTATATTAGTAATATTCATTTTATTATTATCAAGGAAGGAGTTGATAACTATCCCTTACATACACTATGCCTAAATTATCAAGGCATCAAATAACATTATGTTTTTACAAGAATATATGAGTCAATGTCATAAAGACCCTTTAGGTTCATAAGAGTTTCCAATTCTTCAAGGTGTTAAGAGCCATTACTTCCCAAATTATTCATAACATAGAAGAAAATTGACCAATAGCTTATACATAGGGGATGAAAGAGATTTTCAAAAACCATTTCATAAATCGCAACCTTTTTACTGATGTTGTCTTCATGGGTTCAAAAAATTAATTTACAAACCTAACAATATTTCTACCTTTCAACATTCTCATGAACCTTTGGGTTTACCATTACTCCTTGTGGGTCATAAATTTCCACTCACCAAATTCATACAAATTAAAATTTGTGTCACTTGCACAAGCCTATAGGACATCAGTAGGAATATATGAATTCAACTAGGAGTAGACCTTTTCCCTTTCAAGTTGATGATCCCCATCAAATTTGAGACTCAATGTCTCTTCATTAAATTCTCCTTCTAATGAGGATGGCATAGACAACTTCAAATGATCCACATAAACATTGGAATATTTTCCCATATATGGTGACCAATCCAAGCAAATAGTTTTTATTCATTCTTATCCAAAATGT
>ML778473.1:1781321-1806936 GCA_009831015.1 Picea engelmannii
ATATCTACTACACATGATAAATGTAGATATTCCAAAATGCACCTTTACATGAGTGAAGAAGATAATTACATCTTGTTTTCATGTTTCAATATGGTATAAAAACTACCATATTATTTAGTCTTGTTTACTCTAAAATGTATATCAACTTTACAACTTGAAGCTTTCCACGTGATCTTATTCTTGGCTCTCCTTTCTTAACAACAAAGTTATGAAATTTATACTTTAATCCCCCTTCAATCCTACAATCATCTCAAAGATGTGAGACTTGCATATATATACAAGTTTTGTAAGGTTTTAACCATTTTCCAAAATTTGAGCTAGATGTAGGTAATGCCTTATATTCTTCAAGTACATAAGAGTTTAACTTTAGAGCTATGGTCAAATAAAAACAAAGAGTTCTTAAAGGAAATTGACCATGTGGTTTTGTATATATTTATCATACATCTTGATTACTGAATCAAAATGTTGTAGGATACTTCAATGCCTATACTTCAAAATGTTGCAGGATACTTTAATGCCTAAACAAATGTATATATTTATCATATTTATCATACTTCAATGCCTAAACTATGATGTACAATTCCTTATCTTATTTGGGATATATTACGATTGCACCAACAAAGGTTTCAAGTGTTATGTTATCCAACTCCTTCTTTGTATCAAAGGTTCCACCATTATGTATCATGCGAAATTTGCTTTGATTTCAAATGAAATTGCAAGTTCCATTAGATTTAATATTGATGCATTACAATTATTTCATGTCAAATCTTCAGTTACTTGGTTTTGAATTGCAATGAATTGAAAGGCTATACTTGCCTTTTCTAATGTGCATTGAAGAGACATTTCATTCCTAAATAATTTGCTAACCCCATGAATTACCTTGGTTCAATTAAATTATCTTGGATCAACCAATTTACAACTAATTTTATATTTCTTAGGTCAATACAAAATTCACATCCTCTAATTACAAAATCCATACAAAACAATAATTGTTTTCCAAGCTCATATTTCTTCATGTTGGCCTACAATTAATTGAGGGTTAATATGGCATTACCATATTACAATGTAATATGGTAATCCCATATTACATTGTAATATGGCATTACCATATTACAATGTAATATGGTAATCCAATTTTACAATGTAATATGGTAACGCCATATTACAATGTAATATGGTATACCATATTACAATGTAATATGGTAATTCCATATCTCGTGTACTTTTTTTTTTTAAACTTAATGCCATCATCGCAATATCAATGATAGTTCATCGGAAAAAAAATTGCATTTTGACCACCATGGAAATAGTGACAAACTTTCGTCGCAAGTTGCCACAGGTTTTTGTCTCACATACAACATCTTCATCGTAAATTTGGTCTTGATGAATCAATGTCGTCGCTATTTCCATGGGTATTCATCACAAGTTTCCACATTTTTTCTTCACACATACAACATCTACATCATTAGTTTTTAACTTGTCAAAAATTTCCATCGCAATTGCGACAAAATTTCATCGTAATTGCCAAGGTTGTTCATTCTACTTGCGATGAGGTTTCATCAAAATTGCGACAATGCAAAGGGTTAATCGAACTTGAAGGTTGTGACATGTGGAGAGATAATTTCATCGATGTTTCCACACACACCTAGATCATCGATAGAGTGATGAAATTATTCCGACGAAAAAAAAACTTGGCTTTCGTGGAAATTGCGATGAATAAGTGTGGCAATATCAACGAAAAACCGTCAAAAATTTGGTCATATGTACTAGTGACAATGGTTCCATTATTCTACTTAGATGTCAAGGCAGTTGGATGGGGTAAGGAATGGTGGTTTTAGAAACCTTCTGGTGGTAGCCATAGAACATAGGGAGTTTTAGCCTGCTTCTGGTTGTAGCCAGAGAATAGGGGAGTTGGAGCTTCCCTCAAATTGTAGCCTGAGAAACAAGGGGGTTGGAGCCTCCTTCTAGCTGCAGCTAGAAAACAAAGGAATTTGGTGCTACCAATGAATGTAGTTCTTCAAGAAATATAAGAAAAATCATTATGTGTTTTTCTCCCGCTTAATGTTTCCAGGTAAAACACTGGTCTACTTTGTATGTGCATGATTTTTCATTTGTTCATTTCTTATTTACTTTGCAGTTATTGGATGATAATGCTACATTGATATAACAATAGGATTATATGGTTAAAAATGATTGAATTTCTCTATTACTGATTCACCCCCCCTCTCAATATCCAACAACACCAACCATGGTTTTCCACGATTACTTCTTGATAGATGGAATATTTCCACCATCTTAGGATCTATATAACTATGAATAGATCCCGAGTCTATGATGCTCATCCAACTAATCCATACCAATGAGGCAACCATATGAGCCCAAATGTATAATATTCAAATCATCCTTTGTGCTCATTCCATTCATCTCCAATCCACATGCCTTAATAATCTCATTGATTTTCCTTTTTTCTCATGTAGCTAACTTCACCAACCATAGTTTTCTAGTCTTGCTTCTCGATAGAGGGAATATTTCCACCATCTAGGATCTAGATAACTATGACCATCTCCTGAGTCAATTAAAATAGAAATGGGATGTTCATTAATATTACCTTCCACCTCGATCATGTGTGACTAGAACTCATCCTTCCCATTATCTAGCTCTGTGTAAATCCTTGGAATATTTATACCCGTTTCTTCCACTATCAAAACTTGTTGTAAACTTTGCACAATCCTCGCTTTAGAACCTCTTTGAGGAAAATATCTGTGCATATGATTTCCGCCACAACAAAAACACTACATATGTTGTTTCCATGAATTTTTTTCCACAGTCTCTGACATTTTGGGCTACTAAAGATTCATATGTCCTTGTGCATTATTTCTAAAAAATGGTGTCTTAACACCCTTCCTCCTCTGTTCCACCTTACTTTTCATCTTATCTTTCAAATCATTTTGTAAAGTCAACTTTCCCCTTTGTTGGTCATAAAGACACTTAGCATGCCTTATGGTTTCTTCTAACGTCTTAGGGTCATCATACTATATATTATCACCGATAAATGAGGGAAACCCACTCAAATATATTTGAATCTTCACCTTTTCATACTTGATAAAAGGCACATAATTGAGCAGTTCTAAAAATTTATTTCGTACTCTTTAATTTTCATGCTCCCAATCTTGAGCTAAAATAACTCCTTCATGTTCTAGTCATAGTATTACTTGGTTAAATATTTATTTTGAAAATACCTCTTGAAATCTCTCCAAGACACTTTCTTCTCATCAATGTGATGCACTTTCACATACTAATCCCACTACATTGACGTATTCCCCTTTAAGTGATAGATAACAATTCCCCCTTCTTCCTATGCAGAATAGTTATGTAGTCGAAAGTATTTCCTCATACCCAACAACCAGCTCTCCATATTTTTGTCCTTCTTGTGCTCACTGTCAAATGTAGGAGACTCGATATAATTCATTTATCCCTATATCTCTTCCACCCCATTCCTTCTCTTATTCTTTATGACAAAGGATGGACTTGAACTACTACATGCTTTCCTAAAAAAATGATTAACAACACTTATTTATTCTCTTATTTTCTCATCATGAGACCTGCAACTTCTTGATATGCTTGTCTATGTCTACTTATCGATATTATTTTTTATTTTATTCGGGCTCTTCATCAATTTGAATTTGAAGTCATCTTGTTGCATCTTAGCTATCATAAGCCTTTCGTTATCAACCTTATAACACTGGACATCTTTCTGCAGTAATTTTATAGTTTCTACCAAGTTCATGCGTTCCCCCTTGGATTATGTACTATTGACACCCAAACTGACAAACATATCTCTGATTTCATCATCAGTATTGTAAGTCCTCTACACATATTCCCTACTTTTAACCTTCCACACAAACTTTGTCCTTTTCTATTCACTAAAAATTCTGCAAAATGTGCAAGCAATTAAGATTTGTTAGATGGTTTCATGCAATAAATACATGAAAAATTTGCCCCATTTTATTAGAATCCTTCCCTTTTATTTCTTGGATTATTTTGACATCCCAACTCTAGTACGCACAACCACACATCACTACTCTTGTGTGCATCACAACTCTATACCACGTTCCAATAGTTTTACATGAAAACTAAACTCTACACTGTGTGGTACCAATTTATTAACGCACACATATACTCATGCTAGACTCTGTCCCATACAAGTCCATCATTGAACCAATAGCTTTGATACCGATTTGTAACGTACTGAGTCTCCCACTAAGTCTCGTTACTACATTACACATTCTTTGATACCTGTATGTAAGATCCCTAGCCACCCATGATGGGTCGTGATACACAACCTCAAATTCAAGATAACTATATCAAACAAATTTTAGCATTCCGAACATACCACTGAACAATTTTTTTCTAGAAGAAAATTGCATAGGATCTAGTTTTAAAAAAATCCACACAGTATGTCCTGAAGTAACATGCTCAACTTGAACTTGAGTCATGCCACACAACTTATAATAATGAAAAACAAATTATCCTTTCCTCACAACTTAAGAAACAAAATTAAATTGAACAATCGCACACACCAACATACTAACCACATCGTACAACTGTGCGCACAACCACATTGTCGTCATGCGCCACTTCTGTATTACTATGCATGAGCTCTAATTCCTTAAACACACACACAAGTTATATCCTTTTGAATCAGACATGCTACAAACCTGCACACCTGACCACTCAATCCTCTTCTTTATGACTCATAAAAAAAACCACAAGGTTGAACTTAATAGAAAAGGTTACCATCAACTAGCATACCCATGCTCCAATACAATTAAAGGCTAAAAACACCATACTTACATGAGCATGCAACAATTAACAAAATAAAAACAAATATGTATATGCCACACATACAGGAATTTAACCCATGTCAAACATAGAAACAAAATGCACATAGTAACAAATACAAGTACATAAGGAACACTTATCTTAAATGAAAGTCACCAACTATGGTCTTAACTCAGATGTTCCTCCAATCCATAGACATTTTTCCTCATTAATCTTTCAACAACAAGTCACTCTCGTGATGGGGCACAACTCCACCAGGGAAAAAGACTTCTAGTGACACACTAAGGTCTAACTCTTAGCAAAATTGCTTAGTCCTAGGCTCCCCCTGCTGCAACTAGACCACAACCCCTCATTCACCATGCACCTTTTACACCCAAGGAAGTGTGCCCCTTACTTTCTCAACAATACTTCAACTTCCCCACTTCCCTTCCCAAAGTTACCAACAACAGGATGGACATGAAGTCTATGATCCTTGTGACTAATGCTAAATGCACCAGGGAACAACTCTTAGCAAAACTCTAGCCTGGAGAGTATGCACATGGGTCTGACAACCACTTCACAACACCCAGTCTCTCACCTAGAGATATTTTTCATGGTTTTTCAACCTGACTCTTCGATAGTGAAAATATGCATGTAGCCCCACCACTCCTTACAATCTTCTCATTGTAGATAAGGTAATAATCATATTTTCCATATAGTTCCAACCCCTTCTGCACACAAGATTCTACAATGTGAATTCCATTTTTGAATCCTGGATCATCTCCCGTACAATAATAATCATAATTCCCCCAAAATACAATAAATACAACAATATATATTGCAATCCTTCCACTTAACACTTTTCACCTTCAAAAGTATCTTTAAGCCACTTGGTGGCCCCTTCCTTACCCTCGAGAACTTTGGATAAAACAATATCTATTTGACATTAAAAAATTTCAGAGATATTATTAAAATATTCCCCAAGACTTACAACTCACCCCCTTTTCCCTTTTTAGGTGGAGTAGTCCTCCATCTCCCTTCCATCCGAGTCAGTCAATGCATAGCAATGTAATATTTTATTAATAATCATGATAATAATTACATCGATAGGCACACCAACCCATCTTTGTCTAGGCTCACAAGCCTCATAATCACACAGGGTTTCCAACCTCAATACATAAATAATCATTCCCACGCATTAAACCAAGTTCTCGCAACTTAGTGCAATGAACGCTCTTACCTAGGTGCGTTCAACACATAAAACATGCACACATGTCTTTGTTTACACTTCTCTGCAGACTACTCTAATGCGTGCAACACCAAATCTAGTTGTCCTTAGCTTACTAGTTGTTGGATGTATGGGCTAACCCAGGTTCTACCTTATTTCTCCAACAAAATTATTTTTATCATCGACCCTTCTGGTAAATGAAAAAGCTACATCACACATAGAATGCACAATGCAGACTCACCTCCACGTGTAAAACTAACGAGGATAGAATACTTCAGGAAACCATAAGAAACCCTAATGAGTTGGTTAATAACCCTAGAAGACTTGTCAGCTCAAGAAGATAATTTATATTAAGTTATTAGCCTCCAAGAGAAGAATTCGGCCAAAAATAATAATATATATTGAATAGACAGATACCCAAAATGATAAATCTGCCCAGAAAGTTAGCCATAATTAGTATAAATACAGGAGGCTAGTTCTCATTCTGGCAGGCAGTCTCAGAATTGCAGAGAAGCAACTTGTGTGCACTACAGTGCCCAGTCTTGTGTATAGGTTTGAGAAGAGCTTCCATTGCAGCTGCTGCAACTAGCAGATCATGTTTGCCTTGGGCTATCTCCTGGTTAGGGTTTGGACTATCTAATCATCTCTTGTTGGTGTGCTATCCTTGGGAAAAGGTGGGATTACCTTTGTTTGGCTATCTAGCCTAGGGTTTTCTTCCGGAGTGATTCTTTGTGAAGGTTAAGGTGCTCAGAGGGTGTCTTTGGCCTATGGTTGGGTGAAAATAGAGATATTGTCAATGGTAAAACAAGGACATCCATTATATTCTAATAGGTTATGGGCTGACACCTCCTTAATTCAGTCTAACCGCTGGAAGGAAACATAGCCAGAAGGATATTAATCACGTTGAAGAACTGTCGATAGGGTTTCTAGCAGGAGCAGTCACCAAAGAACTGTTGCTAGGGTTACTAGCAAGTGTAGTTGCATAAACCCTAATCCTCTCGTTGAGACACCTTAAGTGAAGAGATTGACCTACTCTCTAGACAGATCAATGCACTCTATCCTAGCGGATCTCCTGGTACTCTCAACAAGACAAGACATCAAGTTTGAGTTTGTGGTAGAATCTAGGGTTTGACCAATTCAAAGAAGCCATGACTTATTCTATGAGTTTAGAGAACAACTTAGATGGAGCCTCTAACTTTAGAGTGTGGAAGACAAGGATTTACCTCATCCTTGCGAAGAATAAAGCGTTGGATATCGTGCAAGGAAAGATCGTGGAACCAGAGTTTGAAGAAGGAAAAGAGAAGGAACCACATAACATTGCAGTTATGGAGAAGTTCAAAGATGGTGACATCAATTCCATGAGTATCATAGTGGAGTTTATAAAATATCACTTGATACCCTACATATCCCATCTTGACTCATCGAAGAAGATGTACGATTCCCTAAAAAATCTCTTCTCGGTCATAAACATTGGACAAGTTATGAGTCTGAAGAATGAGCTTTGTGACATGAAGATGAATGATGAGGACAACATAACATCATACTTTGTGAGGATCTTCCAGTTAAGAAATCAACTACAATATATTGAATAGATCATTTCAGAAAAGGAATTGGTAAACATAGTACTCAATGGTCTTCCCAAGATGTGGGATTCATTTGCCGCAAGCATGAACACAAGAAAGGAGTATCCGACATTTGAAGAACTTTGGACTTGTTGTGCTCAAGAATAATCCAATATTAGTGCAAAAGATAAACCACAAAATAAGTACGGGGATTAGGGCTTCACAACAAGATTCAAGAATTTTAGGAACAAAAGGAAGTTTGGCTCAAGGAGGAAGCCAAATCAATAGAAAGACATTTCAGAAATAGAATGCTTCAACTGTCGAAAGTATGGTCACTACAAGAATCATTGTCCCAAGCTAAAGAAAAGGAAGGAGAAATATGAAGCATCAATTGCCAAAGAAAAAGAACCTACAAAGAAGACTAAGTAGGATGAAAGATACTTCTTCTTCTAAAGGTAACAATACTCTTATTATTTCTTGTACATATCTTGTTTGCATTGTCTTTGTACATATCTTGTATATCTATATCCTGGAAGATAATGTATTCCAAGAAGAAATATACCTATGAAAGAAGAACAAGATAGGGATTGATGTCATTAGATAATACACATGAAAGGATGAAATACGCCGAATCAATCATGAAGAGACATAGAAGAAGCAAAGACAGAAAGAAGTCAGAGAAAGACTTATGATGTTTTACAGAAGAACAATAAGACGGAAGTGTGGACTACGTTAGATGGAGGGATATGATTATATATTGCAGAAGACAATAAGGATGTAGACAAAAGTGTGGACTCTATTAGACGAAGGGATCCAATTATATGGACTTATACATGAAGCAAGAATTAGGAGGGAGCTAATCCTATGATCCATTGAAGATGATGAAATATATATCCATGGTAGTAGCCATGAAAGACAGTACATGTTCATTTCAACCTTAGAAGAAGCCTTCTTTGAAGAGAAGCCTTAAAGTATCCCTGGTTGTCCATCCACATCCATGATTCTATAATGAAAGGAAGAAGTGGAATCTTTAGGGCATGGAATCTATAAGAAACTCCATGGACACAAGAGC
Source organism: Picea engelmannii (assembly GCA_009831015.1). NCBI lineage: Eukaryota > Viridiplantae > Streptophyta > Pinopsida > Pinales > Pinaceae > Picea > Picea engelmannii. The sequence continues at coordinate 1,790,005 of ML778473.1, forward strand.
CAAAGAAAAACATTAGGAAGAACATGAAGATTCCAGGAAAGGGAGAGAAGCCAGAAGAACCATTCTTTAAGAATCACAAGATTAGCAGCCTGATATGAACTCACTAAAAGCAATCAAGCAAAGGAACTGAAAGTTGTGATTAAGAACAATGTATCTATGCAAGCATTGCAAGATCCAGGACTAGAGGTTCTCTGAGATGGAGGGAGAAGGTTGTTGATTACTTGTTCCAGTAAACTAGACATACCTCTACATGACTCATTATATCATCCATGATATCCATGGGTTGCAGCTCTACATTAGATGAATGCAAATACTTTTATCCAGAGAAATTGAAGAAAGAGCATATGAAAAGAAACCTCAAGGCTTTGAGGTAATACTAGAAAGATACCCTTGTATGCAGATGGAAGAAGACAACTTGATGGAGAACCTCTAATGCACAACAGAAGTGTGGTGAAGATTTTCTATAATAGAGATATTGTATCAATATGATTACTCGGAAGATCAGATCTAATGATGACAGAAGAAGTGCCACATGGCTATGTTTTAGTTTTCCAACAATGGTATACCTTATTGATTAGAGCTACATGAAGCCTTCAGAGAAGACCAGTGTTACAGACTGAAGTACATTTGAAATCAAGAATTACATTATCCATGATGAGGTCCAGAAAGGAGAAAGTGGTTCTCCAATACATATCTCCATAGATGAGCAGATAAGCAGACATTTTGATAAAGCTTCTATCCAAGATAAAAGAGTTTACGTACTCAAGTTGGAGCTCGTGGAGATGAATTTGTTATTGAAAAAGGAAGAGATGAATCCTAGGTTGTGAGGGAGAACTTATATGTATTGATATATGGATAGTCATTTTTCAGTTCGAAAAATGGTCCAGGATGAGCAGTTTCCTTTCCAGTTCGGAAAGTGGATTGAGATTTATGACGAACAACAATTTCTCATTGTGGTTACATGGGAAATGGTCCAGATTGTTGATATATCATAGATAGTGACTTCCCATTGTAGTTAACATGGGGAGTGATCTAGGGCAGTCTCTCTTCTTGAGGGTTATTCAAGAAGACTTGCCCACCTCACCAGACAACGATTTCTCATTGTAGTTAACATGAGGAATGGTTTGTTTTGGAGGTTGGTATAGGACAGTATTTTCCTCTTGTGGTTAATAGAGGAAATGGTCCAGACAATCATTCCATAGGTTTTATACATTCTCTCCAGGGTTCACTTTGATTAGTATAGGAGAAATGGCCCAGGGTGGGGAATGGTCCAGGCTCAGCAATCAGGGACATGCATTCCTTAGGGTTTATACATTATCTCCAGGGTGCACTTGGATTAGTGTAGGAGGAATAGCCCAAGGTGGGGAATGGTATAGGCTCAACAATTAGGGACATACATTCCTTAGGGTTTATACATTCTCTCCAAGGTGCACTTTGATTAATGTAGGAAGAATGGCTTAGGGTGGGGAATGGTCCAGGTTCAGAAGACAAGAAAGTTCTTCTTCCTTGCTTGAGAAGAATAGTCCATATATCTCATTGTTCTACTCTGTGGGAAGATATTCTTTCAGATCTCATATATGTGAGTGAAAGATTGGACCAGATGATTCAGTTTATATCATAACATTGTTTCTGTGCAGGTTGATATCAGATGATTGTTATGAATACTGTATGATAGTAGATGTATACTATTGTGGTGGATGTGTTCCACTGTTCACGACTATACATTTTTTATCCAGTACTTGTGTGTTACTTAGTGTGGTAGTGTACCACTAGATTGTAGTTATGTACTACTATGAATAGACACACTTGTGTTTTATTTTGTTTTGATTGCCTTGAAGACTATCAAAAATATTGGAAATGATTATCAGTTAGATGGATAATAAAAGGACAAAGATTTCCTAGATGGAAAATGGTTCATAGCATTTACTCTTCTAGATTAGAAGAATGGCTCTTGTATCACTCTGTGGAGTGAGCATCATGTCTGATTACTCATATAGAGTATGGTTTCGAGAGATGATGCAACTGATGACACTAATGATGATGATGGTGCTCATGATCTAGTCATGATCTAGTCTATACAACTATCTTGATGCTATCGGGTGAATGGATTTTTTTTCTGCTCAAGACCATTACCTATTATACCTCCCTAGCTAGGAGGAAGTGTTGATATTATGGTAGATAAGGGAGGTATTCACTTCAACGTGTAAACCTGACGAGGATAGAATACTCCGGGAAGTAGGAAGAAACCCTAATGAGTTGGCTAATAACCCTAGAAGACTTGTCAGCTCAAGAAGATAATTTATATTAGATTTTTAGCCTCCAAGAGAAGAAGTCAGCTAGAAATAATAATATATATTATACAAAAAAATACCCAGAATGAGAAGTTATCCCAGGCAGTTAGCCAAAATTAGTATAAATACAAGAGGTCAGTTCTCATTCTGGCAGGCAGTCTCAGAATTGCAGAGCAACAACTTGTGTGCACTACAGTGCCCAGTATTGTGCACAGGTTTGAGGAGATATTCCATTGCAGCTGCTATAGCTAGTAGATCACGTTTGGCTTGGACTATCTCTTGGTTAGGGTTTGGACTATCTAATCAGCTCTTGTTGGTGCATTATCCTTGGGGAAAGGTGCACTACTCTCTGTTTGGCTATCTAGCCCAGGGTTTTCTTCCGAAGTGATTCTTTGTCAAGGTTAAGGTGCTCAGAGGGTGGCTTCGGCCTATGGTTGGGTGAAAATAGAGATATTGTCAATGGTAAAATGAGCACATCCATTATATTCTAACACCTTTTACTTCTTATTCTACTTTTACATGAATTCTACCATAAAATTCATCATATCTACTATTTTATCCATCAATTAACATATATTTTCCATCATTATTCTAGTGTGTGTTCTAAATAAACCATAACATATGCATTCATCTAACCAATCATTCACCATAACCATACAAAACTAAGCAATACAATACACATAATGACACCATTTTATAGTGGTTCACCCCCCTGGGCTACATCCACAAAGATATTCTTCTTTATTTCTTATTCTTCATCAAAATAGTGTTGTGTGCATTACATTGTAGTTTTAGTTATGGAGAGGCTAACCAACGTGGCACCAAGCTCCACAACTTGCGACCTGACCCTGAATTACATTCCAAAATGAATTCCATTTGAGCTCTACAGCTCCCAACAACACAAATACTTCAACTCAGACTCAAAAGATGCTCAAAGTACTTCGCTCATGCAAAAGTGATACTCCAAGATAAGATCTAATATGCCTCTAACTATCTCATTCATCCTCTATTTATACAAAGAGGTGGGTAAAAACCCTTACATTATGACTCAAAAACTCTAATTACAAGTGGAATCCACTTGTCCATTTTCTAATTTTCTTCTACGCGGTTGTTTTTTGATCCAACCCTTCCTTACTTTGACTCTGAAGTGGTCTTCCTTCTTTTTTGTATCGTTGCTTCCTTTTCCTTCTTGCACACTTCTTTCTTCTCATTCTCTGGAATGTGTTACTTCCTTTGGTCCATTTTCCTCATTTTTTGCACTAAAGCCAATAATTTCCTGCTCCAATAGACCCCCAACACTAACCTTTTCCTCATACTGACCCACTCATGTCATGTGTCCCTCCTACACATATTTCTCCAAGTCCTGGAACTTCTTTGTCAATTTATCAACCAGTGTCTTCGCCTACACACTGTTTTATGTTAGGTTATATATCACCTACCTTGTGATGTACTCCTTCAACACTTCTCTACTCTCCAAGTGCACCTGTTCCAGTCTACTTTTTTCTAGTTCTAGCTATGCTATCATTGATTCAGCTTTCTCTTGAAGTGGCTCCAACTGAGTCTGTCATGCTTGATTTTCCTCTTGTGTGGCCCTGACCTCTTCTTGCAATTTTTTAATCTCCTGTGTGACCTTCAGTCTCTCAAGTATTGACATTGTCTTCTACCTTTTCTTTAGATCTTGGGCTGCAACATTCAACTTTTGTTCCCTCTAATTCAACTGTTGGACCCTTTCATATTCTTCCAAGCTCATCCATATCTTTGCGATCCTTTTGTAAAGATCTATTGTTTGTTTGACTTCCAGTGCAATCCTATATTCTTGTTATGTTTCCTACTACTCCCTCTCTGATATATATCCCGGAGACTTGGCTAGTTTCATCTTTCCAACCATCTCAAATATATCCTATTTATACCCCTCCATATTATGTGCTATTCTCTTTAACTTTTCCTCTGCACTGATTTCTCCTGCTAGTGCCCCATCCATAATTGTTTGGAATACTTCTTCAAGTATTTTCTCCAATTTATCTATGCATCCTTTATCCTCCTCATGTTTAGTCTACACTTATTTGAGGATGGTATCTAGAACCTCCTTTTCTTCCTTGATTATATCCAATTTTTTTGCGCCCATCCTAGCCCTTAATTGCACTTCTTGTGCCACTCTCATCTATAATTTGTATAGTTATTTTGTTCAGATCTTGGATAATGCCAAGTCCAAATGTTCCAAATCCTTCAGAGGTCTCTGTGTGGTTTGATCATCTACTTGTAACACGCTTTGACTTATTTTAAACGTCACACTTCCAAATATTTATGGCTGGACTTTCTCCCTTCCTTCATGTATTGGTACTTGCTATGTTGTACTTCTCTGTTGTGTAACATTGAGTTGTAAGATCTCCAAAACTTATTTAACTTCCATGATCTTCTTCATGAGCTCTTCTGTTTGAGATTATGTGACATAGAGTGGTTCTTCTCCTCGGTATTTTACCTTGTCTTCTACTAACTCTGCGTCATGTTATGTGATTGTGAGCTCAGTAGGCTTCTTTTGTGCCTTCTTATTCTTTCTTTTTTCCCCTATCTTCATGGTTGAATTCCTCTTTTTTTTCTACACATTTTTTGTTTCCTCTAGTATATTTCTTTTCCTTGTCTCTTTTGTTGGGATTTTATTTTTCTTCTACGCTTCTTCGTTTGTTCCTTCTGCACTGTAAGTTCCTAGAACTAAAGCTCTTGGTACGATTTCCTTCTTCCTTGGTTTCTTTTTTGTTGTACCAATAAGTATGGGTTTGTTGCACTCTGCTACTTTTCTAGTATTTTTTCTTGTCTTACTAGACTTTTGTGATGTGCCATCCTCTTCCTTCACTTTACCCTGTTCTCCTTCCTTAATTGCTACTAGCACCTTCCATTGACTAGGCCATTCTACTAGTACACACTGGACTTCTTCTGGGGTTATGCAATAGTGCATCCTGATCCATGTTTTCTTAGGTTATATGTCTTCATGTATCCATGTGTTATGCCTCAATTCCTTAAAGTTGTCTATCCCTTCATGCTCCTGCACCACTTTAGATGAAGGTATCCATGTATTTTCAATATTCTCTTTCATCTCTTGAATGTACATGCCAAAAAAAATTGAGTTGGATTTCCTTTGCTTGGAATATATGTTATGTCATAGGGTTTCATATCTCATTGTAGCACACCTTGTTGTTCTTTCACAAAACATTGAAAATAAAGGTTTTTCCCATTCCTCCAAGGCTCTCAAAATTATCATCTAGGAATAGTGGAAGTTTGTCCCAACATCCTACACATCTCTACATTATTATAAGAAAAGGTTGAGTAGATATGGTGCCCAACTCAAAATTGTTCCTTTTGTGCACTATACATATGATATGACCACCCTTGTTGGTGCCTCTTCTTTGCAACATTTTCTAAGTAGTTTGCAGGCCATCCATTTGGTCACAAATATGGTAGTTGGTTCATTGAAGTTTTTAATGACCATCCCTATGCTACCTATTTCTGTGCCAAACTGTTCCTTCACTTCCTCTGCAGTATAATTTTTCTTCATTTTATCATCGAGGTATTGTTCTGGCTTTACCCCAACTGATGGTAGTCCTGTCATCTTAGAAATTAGGTTGACATCTATTGGATAAAAATGATCCATGTATGCACACCAAAAGTTTTTTGAAACTTGCATTTATGTCTTTCCCCCTATCGAAGTGAGTGATTTCCAATATATTCATTATTCCATGGTTGTAAAGTCTGACTATCCATTGTTTAGGATCCATAATCGAGATTCCTTTTGATGTTGACCCTCTGTTATCCATGTAGATCTCCTACACAAACTGTGGAAACTTGGCTACCTTTGTCATTTCATTATAGACGTACCACAATTTGGGAACACATCCAAGAATATCTAACACAATGATGATTGAGTCTGGAATGTGGGGCATTGATAGAAAAAATTGTGTCTGTGTGCCCGTTTATACCACTACTTTCCTTTTCCTCGACAACCCTTCTGCTCTTTCTTATAGGGTTTCCTCTTCCTACATTTCTTCATCTATGGCACAATCATCCTCGACCTATGGTTTTTTCTCTTATGTAGGTTTTTCTGACTCTATTTTATCACTGTCATCTTCACCTTTTTCTCCCTCTACATGTGCTACTCCTAGGATTTTTATGATAGGATTTTATTTCGTCCTAGGGTTTCATTCTTGCATCACTTGGCTGACTTCCATTGTTTCTTCTTGTGGTTTTTCTCTTCAATCCATGTCATACTAATGGATTCAGTCTCTATAGTTGTAATTCCATCGACATCAGCCACTCCGGTCATTTCTTCCAATGGTATTTTAGTGTTATGGGTCCTTCACGCAAATTGGCTTGGTCCTCCGAACTTTGGCGACCCATTTTCTTAACTCAAGAAAACATGGTAGCAAATATAGGTTGGGTTCTTCACATATTATTACTCACTTGCATTCTATTTTCTCTATCCCTCTTTTCTCATAAATCACAAGTGTTTTGTATTTTCCCTTCTTTTCCCTTTCTATAGTCTTTGTCATTAATGCTCCGACCCTCCCTTTCTTTTGCGTTCAAAATTTTTTCACTTTTTCGGTTCGTTTCATGTTTTGTCATGCAATGTTATCTTTTTCCTGCACACAATCTTATGAAGTATGTTGCACCAATTTACTGTCTATTGTGCACTTTCATTATCAGCTAGTTGTCTACCACTTATTCCTCTAACTACTTTTTGGTTTTTTCTTCATTTTTCTACTATTTTCTTCTTTTTCTTCCTTTTCTACCTTTTTCTTTTCTTTTTCTACTATTTACAATGTGTACAAGTCTACTTTCTGCTTTGTAACTACTGAGGATTAGTGGCTCAACTATCCCTATATAGTTTCAGTTGACTACCATTCACTATTCCTTGCATTTCCTTTCCCCCTAAGTCCTAAATCTACACAACACCTCCATCTATGATGGACTTTATCTCATATGGCCGTAGCCAATGCATTCTAAACTTCCCTGGGTGCTTCAAGTATTTATTGTCATAGAAGAGAACCAAATCTCCTACTTTGAATTTTATCTTCTTAATATGTCTTCCATGCCATGATTTATCTTTTGGATTCTATACCTCCTAATGTAAACTAGCTATGATTTGGCCTTCTTCGAATTCCAAGAGTTGAGCGAACCTTTCCTATGTTGCTCTTCCTTTTTTCATATATGTAATTGTTGCAATGCACATACTTGGTATCAAATAATATAAGGGAACTACTACTTTCTTTCCATACCCAACCTAAAGGGTGGCTTCCATGCTAGCTTCTTTCATGCCGTACTATAATCCCATAGTATTGTTTGTACATTCAAATACTAGTCATATCTGTTCACATTACAAATCTTTGTCAAGGAATTCTCCAATATCTTGTTAAATGTTTCTACTGTCCCATTCACTTGAGGGTGATATGGAGTTCTCTTCTAGTGATGTATCTCAAATTATTCTAGAATTTCCTCAATTGTGTCATTGATGAAGTGAGTCCCCTGATCACTCAACAATATACTTGAACATCCAAACCTTGTTACTACATGTTCAAATAAAAAGTGTGTTGTAGTCTCTGCGCTACAATCCTTTACTAGTGTTGCCTCAACCCTTCTGGTCAAGTATTTCCTCAGTGTAATAATATATCTAGTTCATGATCTTCTTGATGGTGGATTAATTAGACCTACAAAGTCTACTTCCTACTTATAAAAAAATTGAAAATTTACCTATGCTCTCAATGGAATCTCATCCATCCTAGATGGCTTTCCAACTCTATGACATATATCATAATTCTAACAATACTCCTTTCAATCCTTGTGAATTGTTGGCCACCATAAAATTGAACGTAGTACCTTCTGTGAAGTGGATTTCCTATTGTAGTGTCCTCCAACAATCCCTTCGTGTGGTTCTACTAAAATAATAGGCCTTTCATGCTCCATTTGACATCTCCTCAAAATGTTATTTTCTCCCATCTTGTATAAATAACATGCAATAAATCAGTAGTCTCCAACTATGACTACCATTTTTTTCTTCTACACAAAAGTAAATTATCTTGGTGCAAATCCTATATTCAAAAACTCAATAATTTCATCAAAATAGTCATCAACTATCTATACTAAAAACAATTATGCACCTAGAAATTTGCCTTCCAAGTTACTGGGTTCTTCTCCATTAGTTATCTTGGATAGGTGATCTGGTCCTTCATTCAATCTTCCAGGATTCACCACAACTTCAAAGTCAAACTCTTGGAACAAAAGTAGCCATGTGCATATCCTTCCCCCCAACACTAGCTTATTAACTAAATTTTCGCAGAGTAGAATGATCTGTAAACATATTGAAATGTTTCGGTAACAAGTAATGTATGTATTTCTACAAATAATACACCATAGCTAATCCTTACCTTTGTGTAGTTTTGTAGCTATGTTATGAATTTGATAACTTCCTATTTGCAAATGAAAAAGGGTTATCTATATCACCTTCTCCTAATTAGGTCAATATTGCTCTTAATTCTATTGCATATGCATCCACATGCACATGAAATTATTTTTCCCAATATGGAAACACTAAAAATGTTGCAGTAACCATCTGCTCCTTCAAAATATCCAAACTCTTCTGACATTCCTCATTCCACTGGTATTTAGTTTCCTTATTCAACAACCTCTCCATTAGCACAGTAATCTATGCATATCCTCTTATGAATTTCCTATAATACCCTATATGACCAAGTGTACTCTTCAAATGACACACTGAATTTGGTGGTGGTAAGTTCACTATGACAACAATTTTAGCAGGATCAACTAGTAGACCCTGTTTACACACAACATTCCCTAATAAAATACCAAAAGGTGCACTGAAAATGAATTTCTTAATATTTAATGAAATATGACATTGTTTACATCTGTCTAACATTTGTATTAACACTTCAAAGTGATCCTTTAATAAACTAAACATTGTCCAATCATCCAAATAAACTTCCAAAAACTTATAAATAAATTCCTTACAGGAAACCACTACTACCCTTGAAAAACTTGTTGGTGCATTCTTCAACCCAAATGGCATAATTGTATACTAAAATGATCTCCATTCTATAGAAAATGTTATCTTGTGCCTATATTTTGGTGCTATCCTAATCTGATGGTATCTTGAAAACCCATCTGTAAATGAATAAACACTTCATCTATAAATGCAATAAGAAAAGGATCATGTAGGAAATCATGATTCAATTTTCTCAAATCTACACAAATCTTGATCCCTCGTTGCTTATTTTCTTTCACCACTATAATATTGATCCATTATGATTCTTCCATAGGTTCAATGGCACCAACATATAACATCTTGTCAATTTCTTCCTTCACCTTCTACTTATACATTGGATTAAACCTATAATGTCTCTTTTTGATAGGCCTGGATTCTGTTTTCAAGGGGATATTCATCTCTCCTAATTCTCCTGCTAATCCATTCATCTATGAAAATGTTTTTGGAAACAAATCATTGTACTTGCGGAGTAATTATGTGATTTTTTCTACTGTCTAATTATCCCAATAATCTCCAATGATTTCAATCTCTGGGTTTTCTGCAGTTCCAGTGTTTACCTTTTTATATCTTCAGGGGTGCAACATACTCTTCTAAATCTATATTTGGCCCTTCTACTTCCCTTTCTCCTTCAACTTCTAGGATCTAGATATTGCACGAGTTTTCTTCTACTGGATATTCTTCTTACGTGACATGATAACAGTGTAGCAATTGTCTAACTATTTGTCTAGTATGATTTTGATATGTTTAGATTATTTCAAACTCCAGTTCTTCAAATATATGATCTCTTACCACCTTCAGTGTTTTATCTATCTCTGGACTTTCATTCTCAAAGGAAAATGTAACCACAAAATTTTGTTGTATTTCTTCCCAATTTGTAGTTTCTCTATGTTGTAACTTTTATGTGTACCAGTTATTTGGAATTCCTTCTACCATGTGAATAAAATTATGTGTCCATTATTCTGTTGGTATTAATCTCCATTGAACCATGCACCTATATACATGTTCTTTAGATTGTCCAAATCCATCATATTTCTTCAACACTATATTCTCCTGCTCTGTGTCGAATCTGATGTGCAGTAACCTATTGAACTAAAACCAATTGTTGATATTCTCCTTATATGTACCCCACCAATAGGAACATGTGGCTTTCAAATAAATATATAATGATGGTAATCTATGAACAATATTTTATTTCAGAATCTCCTTCTTAGCTTCTTTCAATATCTATTTTTCTTTACGCGCATCAAAATTTTGTTCATGCATTGTATTCTTCTTGACCCACTGGTACTAATCATAATACTTATTTGTTTCATCTTATCCTGTATTGGCTCCACCTCTAGTAAGTATGTTGATATTATTCCCATCCTCTTCTCTATTTTCCACAACAATCCATTTTGCATTCTGATTGTTCTGGTTCCTCTTGTCCTCTATATTCACCAAAATTGTCAGAATTTTTTTTTCTCATGGTCTGTTGTGCGACAATACATACATGTTGCAGGTGGTTGTGGGAAGTCTCTTGAATAGTGCCCTAGTTTCTGATAGTTATGACCAACCACAGGTCCTCTACCTCCTCCAAAACCTCTTCCACCATGACCTCCTCCTCTAAATATTTTTCTATTACCTTGATTATCTCCACGTATTGTGTTATAATGGGGTCCTTGATTATACTGCAGCTGCACATTATTGTACTTTTGTTGATTTGTGCACTATTGTGCATTGTTATACTATGGTGGTGCTCCAAATTATTACGCATTGTTTTACTGTGGTTATGGTTGAAACTATTACACAATATTATACTGTGGATACTGTTCATTATTATATTATGTCTCTTGTGTCGGTTTTTGTGTCACAACTCTTACACAGCTAGATATGTCTGATTATATTGTTTTTCTTGTAACTATAAGGCTGCTTTCAGGGCCTCAACCGAACTTTGGAACTTTTGTTGTCTCAAAGGATACTTTAAATGTGCCAACAAAGAGTTAAAAAATAAATTTCTATGTTGCATATTAATAATAGGGTACTTAGACTTACCTTTTAGTCTTTTGAACTTCTAGTCCACCTCCCAGACTAATTCTCCTGGTTTCTGCTTGATATTTATCATTTCAGTCATGAACTGATCCTCTGAGCTTGGTTTCTAAAATTCATTGATTAATTTCCTCTTCACTTCTGATATAGTTGTAGGCACTCTCGTTCGATTATTTGTTGAGAGAACCATGTACCAATCTAATGTATGGTCTCTTAATGTGATTTCTAACTGCGCAACCTTTGTATCTTCACTTGTAATCTGCTTAACTACCCATATCTTCTTGAAGATAAACAAATGATTTTATGGGTCCTATGACCCTTTTCCTTGAACTCTGGTAACCTAATAGTTGGACCTTGTCCTTCCATTGTGAATTTTGTTGTACTACCACCTCCGTGTAGTGTAGATACTTGAATTCTACTTGTTGAACTTATACTTCTTCTTGATTTTCCATTGGACCCACGTCCTATACAAATTCTTCTACCACTAATCAATTGTTGATTAACCGATTTTTATTCTTCATATGTCTTAGTCGCACATGGGGTTGTTGGTTCCACACTAATTCATATATGGAACCAATATCCTTCTTGGGCACCAGACTCATGACCTCTATTTTTCCTCTGATATGTTGTGAAAAATATTTCCTCAATCTTCCATGCCGCACAATGATCATCTACCCATTCCTAATCATTGTCAAAGCCCTCTCGCTTAGCAACTGCCCTATTCTTACTATTGATATTATACTGGTAGGGTCATCCATTGCATGTCACTCCTTATTTCCTTATTATTTCTCTGACTTGTTCCTCATCCATCATTATGGGGTCCATTGCTTCCTTCTTCTAGCCTTCGTCCAGATCCCTCTCCATTTCTCAAATATTCGTTAGTGCTTCCCCTTACTCCCCCATGCATGCACATTGATTTATCTTTATGATTCCATGGTCATCACACAATTATCACGTAATAAAATTTGATCGATGTCTACATAAACCTGATGTACATCCCTCTTGGTCCTTTCAGGAAATCTTGCTCTGTAGCAATATATGGCTTCGTTGTATTGACTACAAATTTAGTAATAAACCCTGTAGTAATATTGTCTAACTAGAAATCCACCAAGCATGTGAATTTATTATTAACCATTTCCAACTATGTGATGTTCTCAACGGTCCACTCTACTGGCCTAATATGATTAGTCAGATGGTTATCCTTTAACCTCAAAATCCACTCCTATAATAACTATGGAAAATAATAGAAATATGCCTCATTCAAATCAATAAACAAATACCTCTACATATACTAGCATGGTGTATACCTGGAACTTCTATTATCTTTTTGCATGCAATTGAGATGCATTGTCTCTAGCCATATTTCAATATCTTTCTTTGTAGGGTTCCATGGCCTAAACATTCCTTTCTATTACTACATCTTCTTCATTTACCTTCTCACCATATCTCTTCGATGTTGTTCTTCTGTGTTCCATTTAGAAACGAAACTATTTTTTGGATGTATGGGTTGACTTGGGTTCTACCTTAGTTCTCCAACAAAACCATTTTCACCATTTGCTCTTTTGGTAAACCAGAAAGCTACTACACCATGCATAGAGTGCAGAACATAGTCTCACCTGATATGGCTTATGGTTGATTGTAGGTTGCATATGTATGCAATCATGGAAGGGATTGGGGATGGTCATTTTACTTCTTCTACTACTTTTACATGCATTTTACCATAACATTTTTCAGATCTACTATTTTATACATTCATTAACATCTATTCTACATCATTATTCTAGTGTGCGTTGTAAATAAACCGTAACAAATGCATTCATATAACCATTCATTCACCATAAGAATACAAAAGAAACACAATACACATAAAGACACCATTTTATCATGGTTCAACCCCCGCCCCACCCCTGGGCCTACATCAACAAAGATCTTCAACATTATTTCTTATTCTTCATCAAAATAGTGTTGCACACATTACATTGTAGTTTTAGTTTTGGTGAGGTTGACCAATGCTGGACCAAGCTCCATAGCTTGCGACCTGACCCTCAATTACATTCCAAAACTGACTTTATCTGAGCTCCACAACTCTCAACAACAAAAATACTTCGACTCAGACTCAAAATATGCTAAAGTACTTTGCTCATGCAAAAGTGATACTCTAAGATAAGATCTAAGATGCCTCTAACTATCTCATACATCATCTATTTATACAAAAAGGTGGGTAAAACCCCTTACATTACGACTTAAAAAACCTAATTCTAAGTGGACTCCACTTGTCCACTTTCTAATTTTCTTTAACATGGTTGGTCTTTGATCCAACCCCTCCTTACTTTGACTTTGCACTAGCCTTCCTTATTTCCTAGAGTGTTGCTTCATTTTCCTTCTTGCACACTATTTTCTCCTCATTTTGTGGCACAGGCTACTTCCTTTGGTCCATTTTACTCATTTGTTGCATTGAATCCCAAAATTTTCTACTCCAACACTAGCCTAAATGTACATTACATTTACACTTGGTACCAATCATCTCACCAACCTATATTTAAAATTACAATGGGTTCTAGATTAGAGACATTACACCTTGTCTTTCCTCTCCTTGCCTTAAAAGGTGTTAAATTTTCAAACATATGTAATAAGCACTAAGAGAAACCCTAATTATAGAGATCCTCCAACAAATGCTTTTCTGGAAAATGAAATCCCAGCAGAGGGGTCCCCCAAGTTGAAACCATGTGCCATGAATCTAATGCAAATGAAATTTCATCCATTCGAAGCTCGATTAGAGTTTTATCATGAGTTGCAACCTTCATCCTCAAACCATTTAGGGACATGTTGGCAATTTGGTATGGGGGTTTAAAATCCAAACTGCGTGAAATAATAGAGTTCTATAAGCTCACACATCTCTATTTGTCTAGGTCCCATGCAACCATACTACACATAAATCCCTAGAACAATGTTCTTCAAATCGACCACTTGTTCAAAAACTACACTCTCCCTCACTGAGTACAGCCCTAGTTCTCGAGTCCTCCAACAAACAATTTTTAAGGAAACATAGAGATAGTGGAAGGGATACCCTAGCTGAAATAGGTTTCCGCAAATCCAATGCAATTGATAGTTCATCCATCTGTAGCTTGATTACAGTTTTAATGTGAATTGCAACTCACCTCCTCAAGCCATTCAAGGACATGTTAGCAATTTGGTCCAGGGGAATAAAATACAAATTGAGCAGCATATCAGAGTTTTGTAAGCTCCCACACATCTATTTGGCCAAATCCAATGCAACCAAACTACCCATAATATCTTGACATAGTTTTCTTCAAAGTCGACCACTTGTTCATAAATTGCATTGTGCCTCACTGAGCAAATCCCTAGTTCCAAAGATCCTCCATCAAACACTTTTTCAGGAAACAAAATGATGGGGGAGTGGTCCCCCTAGTTGAAATTGGGTACCCCGAATCCAATGCAATTGGCAGTTTGTCCATCCAAGGTTTGGTTAGAGTTTTATTGTGAGTTTCAACTCGCCTCCTTAATCCATTCACAGATGTCATGTTGTCAATTTGGTCTGGGGGCACAAAATGAAAAACGAGTGGCACAATAGAGTTATGTAAGATCCCACATGTCTGTTTGGCCAAGGACAATGTGACCACATTACCCACTATTTCTTGACACAATTTTCTTCAAAATCAACCACTTGTTCAAAAATTGCATTGTACCTCACTAAGAAAAATCCTAGTTTTGGAGATCCTCCAACAAACTCTTTTTCTGCATAGCGAATTGATGACAGAGGGGTCCCCATATATGAAATTGGGTGCCCCAAATCTAGTGAAATAAATGGTTCATCCATATGAGGATCGATTATAGTTTTATTTTGAGTTGCAAATTGTCTCCTCAAGCCATTTATAGACATGTTCGAAATTTGGTCTAGGGGCATAAAATCCAAACCAAGTGGCATAATGATGTTTCGTAATCTCTCACATATATGTTTGGCCAAGGACCATATAAACATGTTACCCACAATATCCTGTCATAATGTTCTTCAAAATCGACCACATGTTCATAAATTGCATTGTGCCTCACTGAGCAAAGCCCTAGTTCTAGAGATCCTCCAACAAACTCTCTTATAGGAAATGGAATGATGGAAAAGGGGTTCCCCTAGATTAAATTGGTTCCTTTCAATCCAATTCAACCAATTATTCATGCATTCAAGAGTCGGTTATATTTTTATCACAAGCTGCAACTCACCTACTCAAGCCATTCAGGGACATTTTGGAAATTTGGTTCAAGGGAATAAAATCCTAACTAAGCAACAAGGTAAGGAAAGGCATGGAAATACAATGCAAGGCATGGAAAGGAAAGGAGATGAATGGAAAGCAAAGGAATGTCATGACAAGTAATGTCAAGGAAAGGAAAGGAAATGCAATACAAGGCAGGGCAATGCAAGGAAATATGAGGCATGGAAAGGAAAGGAATGGAAAGGCAAGACGTGGAAAGGAAAGGCATGAAATGGGAAGGCAGGGAAAGTAAAGGAAAGATTTGGAAAGGATAGGAAAGGCTAGACACAACAAGTCAAGGTAGATCAAGTCACGGAAAGACAAGGTCTTGGTCTAGGTGTAGGTCTAGGTATGGCAAGGAAAGGAAAGGAAATGTAAGACATGTAAAGGAAAGGAAATACATGGTAATGTAAGGAATGCCATGGAAAGTTAAGGGAAAGAAAGGCAAGGCAAGGCTAGACATGGCATGGCCTAGACCTAGACCATGACCTAGACATAGACCTATACCTAGACCATGACATAGACCTAGACCTAGACCTAGACCTACACCATGAACCTAACCTAGACCATGATCTATACCATGACATATACCATGACCTAGACCATGGCAAGACAAGACACGACAAAGAAAGGTACACCAAGCCAAGGCATGGCAATACAATGCATGGAAAGGAAAGGAAGGCCAAGGAAAGGCATTGAAAGGAAAGACATGGAAAGGAAAGGAAATGCAAGGAAAGGATAGAAAGGGAAAGGCACGGCATGACAAGGCATGGCAAGGAAAATCATGACATGGCAAGTCAAGTCAAGGTCTAGGTATAGGTCTAGGTCTAGGTATGGCAAGGAAAGGAAAGGAATGACATGGAAAGGAAAGGAATTGCATGGAATGTAAAGGAAAGAAATGAGAAAGCATGGTAAGGTAAGGTCTAGATATAGGTGTGGGTCCAGGTATGCCAAGGAAAGGAAAGGAAAGGAAAGGAAATGAAAGGAAATGTAAGGCAAGGAAATGCAAGGTAAGGCATGGAAAGGAAAGGCATGACATGTCAATTCAAGGCACGGAAAGGAAAGACAATTCAATGAAATGAAAGGATAGACAAGGCAAGGCATGGAAAGGCAAGGCATGACATGGAAAGGCAAGGAAAGGAAAGAAAAGGAAAGGCTACGAAACATACTTAATTCATGTGTGTAATTTGGTTTTCACGCAATGGATTTCATCCCTCGCCACTTGAAGCTTATATCTACATTGAACTTGCAATGATGTGATCATTCCTCACTCTCAATGTCATGACAAGGCTACAAAAAGTGA
>ML778473.1:1812062-1837038 GCA_009831015.1 Picea engelmannii
TGGACCGGGGTTGCTAGAGGTTTTGGGCTCGGAGGGCCAGGATATCCGTAGATATCCTGGAGCTAGGTTGTTTTCCTAGTTGGCAGGGTGGACAAGAGGTTTTGGGCAATTATTTTCTGTGTTTGCAGGACTGGACTGTGTAGTAGGTAGCAGAAGGAAGGCAGTTGGCAACAGAAATAGCATCAGAATCAGGTACCTTGTTGAATTATGTAATTATTTATTCTGCTATGAATTTATTTGATGAATCTAAATTGTTTAAGTTGCTGGTAAGCAGATTGATATTATGTTGATTAGATATTGTATTATGTTGTTAAGAAATAAATGCTCGTGAAGATAACAATGTTAGATATATATATTGATGGGCATTATAGAATGGACGTGAACACATGGAGTTGTACCACATGCCAATGGTTCAATAAGAGAAGCGAGAGAGGTTGGACCCGATGACGTCATTGAAAGAGACATGGACCCTCATGAACGTGCCACGTGCCACCATAGTTGTGGGTGACCATTGTGCTATGTGGGCCTGGAGGATAAAGTAAGTCGAAATTTTGGAAGTCGAGGTTTGGAAAGGAAAGCAAGTTTGAAAGCCTCATGGGACGAAACCCCGAAACGCGAAGTCCTGAAATCTCGAAGTGCCAAAAATGAAAGATTCGAAAACCCAAAAATTGCAGAAACGAACTGGAGCTCGGAAAACTTATTTGAATCGAAATGTCATTTTTTTTGTTCGTACTGGATTATAAATGTTGAAGATTGTTCCTGAAGGTTTAATGGTCTGACAAACTTTGAATTTAATTGCACAGTGCGTGTGCAGAGTTCAATGGAGCTCAGGATTCTAGTTAAACAATGCCGAGTATGGAGTGGGGAAAGGTGCAGATTACCCCCGAAATAGGAGATGAACGGGAAGGAAAGGATGTCAATATGGGAGTGGAAGGATCGAACTCCAATGGGCACAGAAAAGAAAAGGATAAGGAAGGAAACATAATGAAAATCATAGAAGGATTGGAAAGAGAGGCCCATGCTTGCCGAGATGATAGTTGAAAGCTTATGAAAGTTAGGGATCGACAGGGTGAATTAAACTTAAAATTTTTGAAGAGCCTGGAAAGAATAGAGAAGAAACTCGAGAAGGGAGGAGACTCAAGTACGACAGAGAGTCGCAGAACCCATGGGAGAAGAAGTAGGTCAAGGAGTGGTAGCTGACATCTTAGTCGTTCCCAAAGACATTATGACAGGAAGACACACAGTAGTTCAAGCCCATCCCTACCAGAAAACATTGAAAATATGGAAAGGAAGAATTGAAGGGAGAGATGAACAAGATTAATCCTCCAACATTCGATGGAGAACATAAGAAGGAGGAAGATGCCAAGACTTGGTTGCTTGGCATGAAGAAATACTTCCAACTGCAGAATTATTCTGCCCATGCAGAAGGAAGAATTGCAATGTACCAACTAAAAGGAAAAGCATCCATGTGGTGGGATTAGTTGGTGCAGGTGCAACACATCATAGAGAAAGAGGTCACGTGGAAGGAGTTTAAGAGGTATTTCGAGAAGAAATACCTGACTAAAAGATACTATGACAGAAATATGAAGGAGCTCTTCGAACTCAAAATGGGCAGTATGACCATTGATGAGTATGAACGAAATTTTCTAGAACTACTGAAGTATGTTCCATTCATCAAAGACGAGGTTGTTAAAATTCAGAGATATCTAAGTGGACTTCCACCTTCCATGAGTGACAAGATTCAATATGATGATCCTAAGACCATGGAAGAAACCATAACAAAGGCGAAATGCTTGCATGAACAGCAAGGAGAAAGGCCCATCCTTCGGAAGGTTTGGAATGATCAGAGGAAGTTTAAGAAGGAACAAAGGCAAAAGGGAAACAAGCCTTCCTTTTTCAGAAACAGTCTTCAGGGACAACCATCGGTTAGAGAGCCGAGAATGACTAAAGAGGGAGCACATAGACAGAGACAGATGCCCATTCAGTGTTGGGGATGTCAAGGAAACCACAAGTACAGAGATTGTCCCCATAAAAATGGTAAAGTGAGAACTGTACATACTATTCCGCAAGATGAAACAATGGAGGATATGGGCAGTAGAATGTTGAGGATCTATGCAGCCCTGGACAACAAGCAAGCAAAATTTCAATTGCACATGATTGAAGTGGAAGGTACAATCAACAACCGACCACTTGTTATTTTGATTGATTCAGGGACTAGCCATAGTTATGTAGATCCCAGAGTGGTGGAAAGTTTGCATCTAACGAGAAGCAAACATGAGAAATCTTGGTTAGTGAAGTTGGCCACAAGGACCAAGAGGAAGGTCACTGAATTGGCTAAGTCCTGTTTAGTGGACATGAAAGGAATGAGCACTAAGACTGAATTGAATATTCTTCCTTTAGGCTCATACGATTGCTTAATTGGGATGGATTGGTTGGACCAACACCATGCCCTTTTGGATTGTCATAACAAGAATTTCACATGCCTGAACGAAGAGGGAAATCAGGTAACAGTCCAAGGAATTCCCAGAGCCGTGGCTGTGAGGGAAATCTCAGCCATGCAGCTAAAGAAATGTTACCGGAAAGGCTATCAATTATTTGCAGCTTGGGTGGAAGAAGCATCCCGAGATGAAGTCTTGAATCTGGAATACCACGAAGTACTCAAAGAATTCAAGGACATATTTCGGGAGGTACCTGGACTACCTCCGAAGAGGGACATCAATTTTTCTATAAATTTGATGCCTAGAGCACCTCTAGTTTCGAAGGCTCCTTATAGAATGAGTACACCAGAGCTGAAAGAGCTATAATTGCAGCTCGAAGAGCTACTAAACAAAGGTTACATTCACCCCAGTGTGTCACCTTGGGGATCCCCGGTCCTATTCGTGAAGAAGAAAGATGGGACGTTGAGACTGTGCATTGATTTTTGGCAGTTGAATAAGGTTATTGTCAAGAACAAGTATCCTCTGCCAAGGATTGATGATTTTTTTGATCAGTTGAAGGATGCGAAAATATTTTCAAAAATAGATCTCCGATCAAGATATCACCAAGTGAGAATAAAGGATGAGGACATTGGCAAGACCGCCTTTAGAAAAAGGTACGGTCATTATGAATTCATAGTGGTGTCGTTTGGACTGACAAATGCACCTGTTGTTTTCATGTGCTTAATGAATGGAGAGTTCATATATTATTTGGACAAGTTTGTCATAGTCTTCCCGCACGATGTCTTGGTGTATTCCAAGATAGAGGAAGAACATGAGAAACACCTGAGAATGGTGCTACAGGTGTTGAGAGAACACTAGTTGTACGCAAAACTAAGCAAGTGCTCTTTTTATCAAAGGCAGATCCATTAATTGGGACACATTATATCTGAAGAAGGGATCGTTGTGGATCTTGAGAAGGTACAGGCCATTCGAGAATGTCTAGTGCCAAGGAAAGTGGCAGAAGTTAGATCTTTTATGGGTCTGGCAGGCTATTATAGGAGGTTTATAGTTGGATTCTCAAAGATAGGTCATTCTATCACTTCCTTGCAAAGGAAGGATAAGAAGTTCCAATGGACTGAAGAATGTGAAAGCAGCTTCCAGCGATTGAAGCAACTACTAACCAGTGCTCCAATCCTGAATATTGTAGATCCAAACAAGGATTACGTAGTGTGCACAGATGCATGTAAGGAGGGGCTGGGAGGAGTTCTTAGCGAATAGGGATTTGTAGTTTGTTATGAATCTCGAAAGTTGAAGGAGAATGAGAAGAATTATGCCACTCATGATTTAAAGCTGGCAGCGATCGTCCACGCCTTGAGGAAATGGAGACATTACCTCATGGGTAAGAGATTTGAGTTAAGAATAGACCATAACGGTCTAAAGTATTTATTTGATCAGCCGACCTTAAATGCCAGGCAAATTAGATGGTTGGAGTTTCTGTGTGAATATGACTTTGATATCAAGCATATAAAAGGGAAAGAAAATAAGGTGGCTGATGCACTCAACAGAAAAGTGCATGAATTACATGCTGCAGCCATTAGCATGTACCAAACTAAGATGAAAGATAGAATTTTAGAAGCTGCAAATACTGATTTGCAGTACAAAAGTCTTGTAGCAAAGCTACAGTAGTGTGAGGGACCAAAGACCAAGGAAAGTTACACCTTGGGAACTGATGGTTTACTTCTGTATAAAAACAGAGTGTATGTACCCAATGTCCAAGAATTGAAGCTGGAAATTCTAAAGGAGATGCATAATGTGGCTTATGCTGGACATCCTGGATATCAGAAGACTATGGAAACAGTGAAAAGCCATTATTTTTGACCGGGTTTGAAGAAAGAAATCACTGAATACATCACCAGATGTATGGAGTGCCAAAAGGTTAAGGCGGAGCACAGGCACCCAACAGGGTTGCTGCAGCCTTTACCTATTCCTAAATGGAAATGGGATGTGGTAACAATGGATTTTATCAGAGGATTACCTAGAACAAGCAAGTTGCATGATTCAATCATGGTGGTGGTGGACAAGCTTACTAAAGCTGCCCATTTTATTCCACTGAAAACCACCCACGGGGTAGTTGATGATGTTGATATCTTCTTAAAAGAAGTTGCACGCTTGCACGGAATTCCTAAGACAATTGTGTCTGATAGAGACCCGAAATTCACTTCGAATTTTGGGAAAGGATTGTTCAAAGGATTCAGAACGAATCTGAACTTTAGCATAGCATATCATCTCGATTCTCATGGATAGACAGAGAGAGTAAACAGAGTAATAGAAGACATGCTGAGAATGTATGTGATGGATAAACCATCAAGGTGGGAAGACTACCTGCATTTGGTAGAATTCGCCTACAATAATGGGTATCATGCATCATTGAAGATGAGCCCGTTCGAAGCACTTTATGGAAGAAAGTGCAACACTCCAGTGCACTAGGATAACCTAGGTGATAGAGCAGTAGTTGGGCCTGAGCTGCTCAAAGAGATGGAAGATCAAATGATAAAAATTAAGCATAATCTAAAAGCTGCCCAGGACATGAAGAAAATTTACGCTGATAGTAACAGAACCCATAGAGAATTCAAAGTGGGTGACCATGATTTCCTGAAAGTGAAAACTAACAAGAGTTCCCTAAAGCTGGGAAGTTGTGCCAAGTTGGCAGCAAGATTTTGTGGGCCATTTGAGATCCTAGAAAGGATTGGGTCGGTTGCATACATGCTTGCATTACCTGCATCTATGACTGTACATAATGTGTTTCATGTTTCACTGCTTAAGAAATACGTACCTAATGCTAATCATGTTATTGATCGGAATGTAATTCAAGTGTAACCAAAAGGTGTCCTGCAAGTGCATCCTTTGTGCATATTGGACAAGAAAAGAAAACAGCTCCGAAATCGAGCTATAGAGCTTGTAAAGGTCCAGTGGACCTGGTATGGTCCTGAGGACGCGACATGGGAGCATGCAGATGTTATGCGAGTAGAGTACCTACATCTTTTTGAAGATTTTGAAAGACTTGCAGAGACAGTGTGAGTTGCACTGGGGACAGTGAAAAAATAAGGGGAGGGGGATTGTAGTGTCCCCAAGGCCGAGCCCCATTGAAAACCATGTTCTGAAAGGAATTGTAATTATGATTCGTAGGCTTGTGAGCCAAGTTTTTATAAGCTGGAGGCTTATGTGTTTGATTAGGCCAGGGAGCTTGAGTGTTGAAGGCCAGGAGCCTGTTGTTGTAAATGTAATCAAGCAGAACAATTAATAAAATATAAACACCGCCATGTGTAGACTGAACATGATGATTGAGTGAAGGGGGACTAAGCATCCACAGAGTGGGCAAGGAATTAGGGGTTGAAGGTGGGAAAAGGGTCTAAGTGTTGAGCCTACGGGATAAGCCTAGGGGGCTTAAGCCTGGGAATAATATTTTAATATTATTCCAAAATATATGTGCATTATATGTTTTAACCTAAGTCCTTTTCGAAGGACAGGTGATTTTCCAAATGATGGGAGGAACGCATGCTAAAGGAACGCATGCAGTCGCATGGGTGACAAGTGTCAACCACGACGCGTGCAATAAAAGGTTGAGACGAGCTATGTTGGGGGTTCATCCTCCTTCATTCAAACCTGAACTGTCCTGAGTGTGAACCATGTGACCTCTGCAAGATACCCTCGTGCAATTTTGAAACGGGGAAAAAGCCTGTGTTCGATTTTCTAAAAAGCTCGGTTTATCCTCTCATTTTGCACCAGAGAGTCTATGTAATTCCCTGCGGAAATTGCTTCTCACGCAATTCCAAAAATCAACACCGTGAAACCTTGTTTCCATTGCTGAGCTTGTTTGAGAAGTCTGAGTCTGTATTCCCGGTTGACTTTAGTGGTCATGCAGAGAGGGACTGCGTGTGATTTGCTATTCAGTGCAGGTGGTAATTGAGCCTGTGTGTGATCTCTCTCTAGGTGAGGGAGGTGGATGTTGTTGGAAGAGGTTTTTTCCAGAGAGTGTCTAGCACCAGCTTCAGGCTCTAAGACTTTCTGATCTAGCCTATTGCCGAGAACCAGAGAGGGAGGTTAGCACCGATGGACTGTTCTTGTGAAGGTGTATACTCCTGGGCAGAACAGGCATGTGGGGAATGAGAGTCTGATAGTAGTGGGCGTAAGATGGCATCCTGGGAAGAATCCTTGCATATTTTATGTGTTGTTTCCCCTGTAACCTCACCCTAGCCTAGGATTCCTTGCCTAGGGGTGGAGTTTAGTCCCAGCTCGGGGGTGACCCATTGTTGAGCTGATGAGCAGTGCGGTCTAAGGCTGGGAGGTTCGTGGAACGCTTTCACTTGGTTGGTAGATTCTACCACTGTTATAAGATAAGTATCTGTTTATGTTTTAATCATGTTTCTGCATGACTCTACTGCTTATGTTATCATGATTTTCACTGTGTATAGGAATTATTATGAAACACTATGAATTGTTAATTATAGTAGGAGATAATATGTTTACTCTGAACTTGAATGTGTTTATCTGTTTAAATGCATGTACTTTGTATAACATCTGTATGGTTTATGTACAAAGTGGTTAGTAGCTGAAAGGGTGTGCTACAGACATGACCATCCACTAAGTGGGGAAGTACTTGGGGTTTCTTTTGAGATATTACCTCACCGGTTCTTGGGGTTAAGCCTCCCCTAGACATGAGGGTCCACGGCTAACCTCATTTACCATCCACTAAGTGGGGAAGTACTTGGGGTTTCCTGTTAGATATTACCTAGCAAAAAAAAGGAAGTTGACTTTGTCCACTTATTAACCTAAACAGATTTTTTGATTAATGTCCACTTATTAGCTTAAACCAATTTTGTGATTAATGGTAGGGAATAAGTGCAAAAAAAAATATTATAAATTTATTTTGTGGTTTATGATGGCTTTTAATGGTTTAATATGAATTGACTTAAAAAGTGGACAAATTGAAAAATTTAACTATAAGTAAAGGAAAAATTCCTACCAAATTTAAGGGACAAATCCCATGAAAAAATAGATGAGTTTGTCCACTTATTCTATTTATGATGGCTTCTAATAGATAAGAACCACTCTATAAAAATGCATATTACCTCATACTAAGTCTACACGTCATCTTCCCAAAAAACCAGAATATGGGTAGTAATACCATCCATATGTAATAACAACACCTCATTTTCACCAATCTCTAAACCCCCTTTTACAAGAAAGTTCAAGAAATTACCCTAAATTATCATATTTTTACCGACTTTCAAATTCTCTAAAATTCTAATCTTATGGCTAACAATTGAAGATGCCGGCATATTCTTAGTCATACTCTCTAATCAATGGATGAAATTTAATGCTCATAACTTCCTTGCATTTCTGAATACTTCTGTTACCTTGTTTACTTTTTCACTTTTACTTTATATGATTAAAAAATTACTTCTCTAACCATTGATTGACAGGCTAACTGATTAAGAAAAATTAATATGTATAAAACTTTGCATTGCCACGTTCTTTGATATTAAGCATTTGTATCTGGACACAGTGGTAGCTACGGCAGTGATAGCTAACCGTAGTGGAAGATGGGCATCATTTCAACTAGCACGACGGTGTTTCAGTGGCCGATACGTTTCGACGTTCTCAAGCCGCGAATCAGCTGTGCTAGTATAGATTCATTTTAACATTGGTATTTAATGTGTTGTATGTGAGGGAGAGGAGGAGACTTTTTTATTATAAAAGCAATTCCTTCTGGAAGTATTGACACAAGAAGTTAAGGTAAAATTCTCATAAGCCTTGAATAAAAGGCGAGCAACAAACATCCTTTCCTTTTGAACCTCTTCGAGTTCTCAGGTATGTTTTCGACCTTCTACAACAAGATAAATTTATGTTGGTAGAGGAGAGAACCATTTTTCCCGGGGTTGCACGCGTACTTTGGAAACTTTGTTGCTAAGTGTTTGATAAATTTAAGTCAGTGTTATTCCAGCAATGGATGTAGCTTTGGACAGATTGTCCACACTACCAGACAACCTCCTTTTTCTCATCCTTTCTAAACTCTCCTTTCGAGAGAGGTAGTCCAATGCTCCGTCCCCTCTAAAAGATGGAGATTCCTTTACAGAGAAATGCCCAATCTCGTCCTCTGTTCCTATCTTCTCACACTGCTCCATCTCCAGCCTCCTACACTCGATCCGCAATCCATTCTATCCACTGAATTTGCCAACAGTGACAAGTGTCAACCCTGGTGCATGCAAATAAAACCAATGCAGTAAGATGTGAGGGGGTTCTGATCCATTCGATCTGACTGTCCTGGGGAGAGCCTTGGAAGTGATCTACCAGAATACCCTGGTTTAACTCTGAAAGTCGTAAAGCCTGTGGTTGTCTGAAGAAACCATGTACACCCTATTCAAATATGGGGAGACTGTTCATGTCTCCGGAAAAACCCATATGTGCATTCCCTGAATGAGAATCCTGTGTTGAATTGAGTGGAAGTATCTTTGTTATTCGGGGAAGCTGAGCTAGCCTGTGTGTGAATTCCCTGTTCCGAAATCATCCCGTGATATTATCCTGTGACCGCTGAACCATTTTGGGAAGCATTTGTCTGTATTTCCCATGGATTGTTGTGACCACGAAGTACTGGACTGCGTGAGGCTTGTTGGCCTGTGAGCGACTCCTCTAGGTGAGAGAGTGTGCAGAGGGAGAAGAGAACTCCTGGAAGGAACCCTGTAGCTGCCATAGAGCCCGGAGAATTCCGGTCTGATCTGTTCCTGTAACCCAAGGTAAGGGAGACTAGCAGCCGAAGGACTGTTTAGGTGACAAAGAAGGTGCACTCTCCTGGGGTGGAACATGCATGTGGGGAATGAGGGTTTATGGGCAGTGACCGTGGGAGATTCCTGGGAGAGTTTTCTTACTGGTGATGTGTATGTGCTATCTTCCCTGTAACCTCAGCCTAGCCTGGGATTCCTTGCCTTGGGGTGGAGCTCGGTCCCAGCTCGGGGGTGACCCACTGTTGAGCTGATGAACAGTGTGGTCTAAGGCTGGGAGGTTTGTGGAAGGTCTGCACTTGGTTGGTGAATTCTACAGTTGTTCAAAGATAAGTATCTGAATTATGTTTTTATCACATTTGGCGGGACTGTGTTGTTCATGTATGATGTTTTCCATTGTGTAAATGAGTTACTGTGGAATGTTATGGAATGTTTAATTATAGCAGTAACCAAATATGTTTCACTCTGTAATTTAAATGTGTTGAATTGTGTTAAATGCATGTGCTTATAATGTCTGTACAAATTATGTAATCATTCATGTATAGATTGGTAACTGAGAGGTTTGGAAACCTCGGTAGTGAAAGGGTACACTACAGAGTGGTATCAGAGCTAAGGTTTCGACACTGAGCCTAGATGGGCCAGTTGAGTGGTCTTTGGACTGAGGGTGAGAGGAGAAATTGTGTTTGGAGGACCAATTTCAGACGTTGGTTTGTTCCAGTGTGTCAAGTAGTTGCTTGACCATGTTTATAAGCTCAGGAGGTTTAGGGGTGCTGGGAAACCGCAGTTGGTATAGTCTATAACCACAGGGAGACAGGTCTCTACACCATTGGTGTTAGAACTGTCGGATCTGTTTGGGAGGGAAGGCGAACCCTTGTAACCGTCATATCTAGAGAACGTGCACAAGGTTTAGAGCCTTTGGATATTGCACAGGAGTTTAAACTCGGGAGGATCATGAGTCGTAAGATCCCTGTGGGATTACCTGTCAACCGTTTGAGTTGACAGAAGTTGCACAGGATTTAAGTCCTCATGGGTAGAGGAGACGTCCCGGAGAGGTGTCGGGATATTAGAGTCATTGGTGTTTTAATAAGGCAGAGAATCGAGACCTTATGATTCTTGAGATCCCAAGGAGGGATCATAGCCATAGGATCTCAAGGAGGACACATGTCACAATCTTGGAGAGAGTCAGAAATCGGAGAATCGGAGTTCTCGAGCACCTAGGAATCTCGTCACACGGAGTCGCGATCTGCGATTTCACGATAAGATCTAGACCGTTCACATTAGGGAACACATGACAGAGATCTTCCATCGGGGAAAGTCCCGACAAGGAGTAACTCCATTGGTGTTTGAAGTTCATTGGGAAATCGGGAACCCCGGTGACAAGTGATTCATACACTTTGAAACTACGAAACTAGAAACCCCGATGAGCGGTTGAGTATGGTCACGGAGTAGAGGTCACATGGACTTGGGCTTAACCGTGAAGGGTTAAAGAAAAAGGCGCATCGGCATATCGGGAATTAGGATATCGGAGATCCCGGAAGAAAAGTTTCAATGCATTGGAAAATTGCGATACGTGATTTCTCGAAAAGGCCTAGGAGCGTGGGGCCACACCAACTATCAGGAGGACAAGTGGCATATTTTTAATGACAAGAAAAAGGACTGTTGACAAGTCAACGACTGGGACTCATCGGGGATCCTGTGAAGGTATGAGCATGACATTGAAACCACCGAAACCCGATGGGGTAGGGTGGAGGTCATATAGTATGGTCATGTGGACCAGAGGCTGAGCCAGGAGAGCTAGCTAGTGTAAAAGCACATCGGGAATCAGAGGATCAGAGGTTGTGAATGCATGTGCATCATGACATCACAAATTCCGAAACCCCGATAAGAGGATTGATCATGGTCATGAGAAGTGGTCGTATGGTGAGGCTATAGCCCGGAGGGCTAGCACGGACGGAGTCCATCGAAAATCGAGAAATTGGGGATTCCGCTGTATAGAGTTTTGGCACATTTCGATTCGCGAAACTCCGAACCTCAATAAGTAAAAGGACGGGGTCATGAGTCAACGGTCACATGATGTAAAGTCCATAGCAGGGGCCACCCGTAAAGGTAATGCATCGAGAAATCAGAAATCGAGGATTCAACCCACCAGAACACTGTCAGTTTCAAAACCCCGATAGAGGTAACTTCGATAGAAGGAAGGGAGACCTCGAAGAGCTTTCTGTGGGAAGAAAATTTTCCGATAACTAAATAGGAGAATATCAAGAAAACTGAAAAACACAGAGACAGACAGAGCTCAGAAAAATTGTGAAGTTGAAATGTCTTTCGCTCTTGTTCGTATTAATTATAAACGTTGTGGGTTATTCATGAAGTTTAATGGCCTGACAATTTTGAATTGGATTGCACAATGCATGTTCAGAATACAAAAGAGGCCAAAACTCCAATTAATCAACGTCGAGTATGGACTGGGGAAGAGTGCAAATTACCCCTGAAATGGAAGACGAGCGGGAAGGAAAGGATGTTAACCTAGGATTCGAAGGATCAAACTCTAATGGGCATGGAAAGGAGATGGATAAGGAAGGACATATAATGAAAATCCTTGAAGGATTGCAAAGAGAGGCCAAGGAGTGTCGAGATGATAGCTGAAAGCTTATGAAAGTCAAGGATCGACAAGGGAAATTGAAGTTAAAATTCTTGCAGAGTCTGGAAAGAATAGAAAAGAAATTGGAAAAGGGGAGTGACACAAGCAGATCAAGAAGTGTCAAAACCTATGAGAGAAGAAGGAGATCGAGGAGTGGTAGCTGACATCTTAGTTTCTCCCAAAGATGTTCTGGCAGTAAGACACACAGTAGTTCAAGCCCATTACCTACCAGAAAACATCAAAAATCTGGAAGGGAGGAATTGAAAGGAGAGATGAACAAGATTAAGCCTCCAACATTCAATGGAGAACATAACAAGGAGGAAGATGTCGAGACATGGTTGTTGGGCATGAAGAAATACTTCCAGCTGCAGAATTTCTGTGTAATAGATAACCAAATATGCAATTGCAATAATATATATAAAATATGAATAATTGATAAAAATATGATGATGATTACAATTGAGAATGAGGGCTTGTTATATACCCACACAGGGGTGCCCTTTCACCACTAGACATGTCTTTTGAGACATGTCCTTTTATTAATAATTACTATTTACTAACTAACTATTACTAATTAATTATTATGTTATGAACATCTTATTTATATATATTATGTTCATAACATTCTGCCCATGCAGAGGGAAGAATTGCAATGTACCATTTGAAAGGAAAAGCATCCATGTGGTGGGATCAGTTTGTGCAGGTGCAACACATTCAAGAGAAAGAGGTCACTTGGAAGGAATTCAAGAGGTATTTTGAGAAGAAATACCTGACTAAAAGATACTATGACAGAATGATGAAGAAGTTATTCAAACTCAAGCTAGGCAGCATGACCATTGATGAGTATGAGCGAAGTTTTCTGGAACGGTTGAAGTATGTTCCATTCATCAAAGATGAGGCTGTCAAAATTCAGAGGTATCTGAGTGGACTGCCACCTTCTTTTGGTGAAAAAATTCAATACGATGATCCTAAGACCATGGAAGAAACCATAAGAAGGGCGAAATGCCTATACAAATAGCAGAGAGAAAAGCCTACCTTTCGGAAGGCTTGGGTTAACCAGAAGAGGTTTAAGAAAGAACAGAGGCAGAAGGGAAGCAAGCCTTCCTTTTTCAGAAACAGTCCTTGGGGACAGTCATCTTTTAAAGAGCCCAGGAAAGTTGAAGGGAGTGAACAGATGACAAGGCCTCCACCTATGGAGTGTTGGGGCTGTAAAGGTAATCATAGGTACAGAGACTACCCCCACAGAAAAGACAAGGAAACAACTGTCCATACTGTTCAACAAGCTGAAACAGTGGAGGATATGGGCAGCAGAATACCGAGAATCTACGCAGCCCTAGACAACAAGCAAGCAGAATTTCAATCACATATGATTGAAGTGGAAGGTATGATCAACAACTGACCACTTGTTATTTTGATTGATTCAGGGGCTAGCCATAGTTATGTAGATCCTAGAGTGGTGGAAAGTTTGAATCTAACGAAGAGAAAACATGAGAAGTATTGGTTAGTGCAGTTAGCCACAGGGACCAAGAGGAAGGTCATTGAATTGGTTAAGTCCTCTTCAATGGACATGAAAGGAATGAGCACTAAGGCTGAATTGAACATTCTACCTTTAGGCTCATATGATTTCTTAATTGGGATGGACTGGCTGGACCAACACCATGCCCTTCTGGATTGTCGAAACAAGAGGTTCACATGTCTGAACGAAGAGGGAAATCAGGTAACAGTCCAAGTAATTCCTAGACCCGTGGCTGTGAGGGAAATCTCAGCTTTGCAGCTGAAGAAATGTTATCGGAAAGGCTGTCAATTATTTGCAGCCCGGGTGGAAGAATTATTCCAAAATGTGGTCTCGAATCTGGAAGACCACAGGATGCTCAAAGAGTTTGAGGATGTGTTTTAGGAGGTGCCTGGACTACCTCCGAAGAGGGACATCGATTTTTCTATAAATCTGATGCCTGGAGCAGCTCTAGTTTTGAAATCTCCTTATAGGATGAGCACACCAGAGCTGAAAAAGTTGCAACTGCAGCTCGAAGAGATATTAAAGAAAGGCTATATTCGTCCCAGCGTGTCACCATGGGGAGCCCCAGTCCTATTCATGAAGAAGAAAGATGGGACGATGAGGCTGTGCATTGACTTTAGACAGTTGAATAAAGTCACTGTCAAAAATAAATATCCTCTGCCAAGGATTGATGATCTTTTTGATCAGTTAAAGGATGTGAAAGTATTTTCAAAAATAGATCTTCAATCTGTGTATCATCAACTGAGGATAAAAGATGAAGACATCAGCAAGACTGCCTTCAGAACAAGGTACGGTCATTATGAGTTCACTGTGGTGCCATTTAGACTGTCCAACACGCCTACTGTCTTCATGTGCTTAATGAATGGAGCGTTCAGAAATTATTTGGACAAGTTCATCATAGTCTTCTTGGATTATATCTTGGTGTACTCCAAGACAGAGGAAGAACATGAACAACACTTCAGAATGGTGTTGTAGGTGTTGAGAGAACACCAGTTGTATGCAAAACTGAGCAAGTGCTCATTTTACCAAAAGCAGATCCATTATCTGGGACACATTATTTTTGAAGAGGGGATCGCTATGGATCTTGAGAAGGTACAGGCCATTTGAGAGTGGACAACGCCAAGAAATGTGACAGAAGTTAGGTCCTTTATGGGTCTGGTAGGTTATTATAGGAGGTTCATAGCCGTATTTTCAAGGATAGTTCATGTTATCACTTCCTTGCAAAGGAAGGAGAAGAAGTTCCAGTGGACTGAACAATGTGAGAAAAGCTTCCAGCAATTGAAGCAGCTACTCACTAGTGCACCGATCCTGAAGATTTATGATCCAAGTAAGGATTACGTAGTGTGCACGGATGCGTGTAAGGAAGGGCTAGGAGGAGTTCTCAGCCAAGAGGGATCTGTAATTTGTTATGAATACCAAAAGTTGAAAGAGAATGAAAGGAATTATGCCACTCATGACTTAGAGCTGGCAGCAGTTGTCCATGCCTTGAGGAAATAGAGACATTACCTCATGGGAAAAAAATTCGAGTTGAGAATAGACCACAATGGTCTGAAGTATTTATTTGATCAACCAACTTTAAATGCCAGGCAAATTAGATGGCTGGAATTTCTGTGCGAGTATGACTTTGATATCAGGTATATCAAAGGGAAAGACAATAAAGTGGCTGATGCACTTAGTGGAAAAGTGCATGAATTACATGCTATAGCCATTAGCATGTACAAAACTGAGTTGAAAGGAAGAATTCTTGAAGCTGCAAATGTTGATTTGTAGTACAAAAGACTAGTAGCAAAGCTACAGTAGAATGAGAAACCACAAACCAAGGAAAGTTATACCTTGGGAACTGATAGTCTACTTCTGCATAAAGACAGAGTGTATGTACCTAATGACAGAGAATTGAAGCTGGAAATTCTAAAAGAAATGCATAATGTGACTTATGCTTGTCATCCTAGATATCAAAAGACTGTGGCAGCAGTCAAAAGCCATTATTTTTGGCCAGGTATGAAGAAGGAAATTGTTGAATACATCACCAAATGTATGGAATGCCAGAAGGTCAAGGCTGAGCACCGACACCCAGCAGGGTTGTTGCAGCCTTTACCTATTCCTGAGTGGAAATGGGATGTGGTAACAATGGATTTTATCACATGATTTCCCAGGACAAGCAAGAAGAATGATTCAATCATGGTGGTGGTGGACAAGCTTACTAAAGTTGCCCATTTTATTCCACTGAAAACCACCCACAGAGCAGTAGATGTTGCTGATAACTTTTTAAAAGAAGTTGCACACTTGCATGGAATTCCTAAGACAATTGTGTCTGATAGGGACCCGAAATTCACTTCGAATTTCTGGAGAGGACTGTTCAAGGGATTGTGTTTGATACTTCAGTACAACGTATCATCCCAAGTCTAATGGATAGACAGAGAGAGTAAACAAAGTAATCAAAGACATGCTGAGGATGTATGTGATGGATAAACCATCAAGGTGGGAGGACTACCTGCATTTGGTAGAATTCTCCTACAATAATGGGTATCATACATCTCTGAAGGTGAGCCCATTCGAAGCACTTTATGGAAGAAAGTGCAACACTCCAGTGAGCTGGGATAATCCAGCTGATAGAACAGTAGTTGGACCTGAACTACTCAAAGAGATGGAAGATCAGATGATCAAAATCAAACAGAATTTGAAAGCTGCCCAGGATAGGCAGAAAAGTTACGTTGATAGTAACAGAACCCATAAAGAATTCAAAGTGGGTGACCATGTTTTCCTGAAAGTAAAAACTAACAGGAGTTCTCTGAAATTGGGAAGTTGGGCCAAGTTGGAAGCAAGATTTTGTGGGCCATTTGAGATCCTGGAAAGGATTTGGCCAGTTGCATACATGCTTGCATTACCTGCATCTATGACTATACATAATGTGTTTCATGTTTCACTGCTTAAGAAATATGTACCTGATGCTAATCATGTTATCGATTGGACTGCGATTCAGGTGGAACCAGATGGTGTCCTGCAACTGCATCCTTTGCGCATATTGGCCAGGAAAAACAAGCAGCTCTGGAATCGAGCTATAGGGATTGTAAAGGTCTAGTGGACCTGGTACGGTCCTTAGGACGCGACATGGGAGCATGAAGAAGTAATGCAGGCAAAGTACTCGCATCTTTTTGAAAATTTTGAAGGACACACAGACACAATGTAAGTTGCACTGAGGACAGTGCAAAAATAAGGGGAGGGGGATTGTAGTGTCCCCAAGGCTGAGCCCCGTTACAGATCATGTTATATGCAAAGAATTGTAAATGTGTTTTATAGGCTGGTGAGCCAAGTTTTTCATAAGCTGTAGGCTTATGTGTTTTGATATGCTAGGGAGCCTAAGTGTTGAAGGCCAGGAGCCTGTTGATGTACTTGTATGTATGCAGATCAATTAATAAAATATAAACATCGCCAGTGTAGACCGACCATGATGAATGAGTGATGGGGGACTAAGCGTCCACAGAGTGGGCAAGGAATTAGGGGGTGGAAGGTGGGAAAGTGGCTGAGTGTTGAGCCTAGGGGCTAAGCCTAGGGGGCTTAGGCCTGGAATAATATTTTAATATTATTTCCAAAAAGAGCCATGTGCATATTATTTTATCCTAAGTCCTTTGGAAGGACACGTGATTTTCCCAAGTGGTGGGAGGAAGGCGTATGGATGGAACACATTCAGTTCCAGGGTGACAAGTGTCAACTCTGGTGCATACAAATAAAACCAATGTAGTAAGTCGTGAGGGGGTTCTGATCCATTCGATCTGACTATCCCGGGGAGAGCCATGGAAGCCATCTGCCAGAACACCCTGGTTTAACTCTGAAAGTCGTAAATCCTGTGGTTGTCTGAAGAAACCGTGTACACCCTGTCTAGAGCTGGGGAGTCTGTGCGTGTCTCCAAAAAAACCCGTATGCGCATTCCCTGAACAAGAAGCCTGTGATGAATTGAGTGGAAGTATCTTTGTTATTCGGGGAAGCTGAGCTAGCCTGTGTGTGA
The DNA here is from genome assembly GCA_009831015.1 of Picea engelmannii. Lineage (NCBI taxonomy): Eukaryota > Viridiplantae > Streptophyta > Pinopsida > Pinales > Pinaceae > Picea > Picea engelmannii. The sequence continues at coordinate 1,829,416 of ML778473.1, forward strand.
AGTCCCTGTTCCGAAATCATCCCGTGAGATTATCCTGTGACCGCTGACCCATTTTGGGAAGCATTTGTCTATATTTCCCGTGGATTTTTGTGACCAAGCAGTACTGGATTGTGCAAGGCTTGTTGTCCTGTGAGCGACTCCTCCAGGTGAGAGAGTGCACAGAGGGAGAAGAGAACTCCTAGAAGGAACTCTCTAGCTTCCATAGAGCCTGGAGAATTCTGGTCCAGTCTGTTCCTGTAACCCAAGGTAAGGGAGACTAGCAACCGAAGGACTGTCTAGGTGACAGAGAAGGTGCACTCTCCTGGGGTGGAATAGGCATGTGGGGAATGAGGGTCTGTGGGCAGTGAGCGTGGGAGATTCCTGGGAGAGTTTTCTTCCTAGCGATGTGTATGTGCTATCTTCCCTGTAACCTCAGCCTAGCCTAGGATTCCTTGCCTTGGGGTGGAGCTCGGTCCTAGCTCGGGGGTGACCCACTGTAGAGCTGATGAACAATGTGATCTAAGGCTGGGAGGTTTGTGGAAGGTCTGCACTTTGTTGGTGAATTCTGCAGCTGTTCAAAGATAAGTCTCTGAATTATGTTTTTATCACATTTGGCATGACTGTGTTGTTCATGTATCATGTTTTCCGTTGTGTAGATGAGTTACTGTGGAATGCTATGGAATGTTTAATTATAACAGTAACCAGATATGTTTCACTCTGTAATTTAAATGTGTTTAATTGTGTTAAATGCATGCGCTTATAATTTCTATATAAATTATGTAATCATTCATGTATAAATTGGTAACTGAGAGGTTTGGAAACCTCAATAGTGAAAGGGTATAGTACAGTAGGTGAGTTACAACTTGTGATAAAAATATAACTGAGTCTTGAATGCATGAATCATTGGTTGAATTGGATTGAAAGCACCCAATTTAACTAGAGGAACCCCTTTTCCATCATTCCATTTCCTATAAAAGAGTTTGTTGGAGGATCTCTAGAACTAGGGCTTTGCTCAATGAGGCACAATGCAATTTATGAACATCTGGTCGATTTTGAAGAACATTATGACAGGATATTGTGGGTAACATGTTCGTATGGGCCTTGGCTAAACATACATGTGAGAGATTAAGGAACATCATTATGCCACTTGGTTTGGATTTTATGCCCCTAGACCAAATTTCGAACATGTCTCTAAATGGCTTGAGGAGACAATTTGCAACTCAAAATAAAACTATAATTGATCCTCATATGGATGAACCATTTATTTCACTAGATTTGGGGCAGCCAATTTCATCTATCGGGACCCCTCCATCATCAGTTCATTATGCAAAAAAAGAGTTTGTTGGAGTATCTCCGAAACTAGGATTTTTCTTAGTGAGGTACAATGCAATTTCTGAACAAGTGGTCGATTTTGAAGAAAATTGTGTCAAGAAATAATGGGTAATGTGGTCACATGGGCCTTGGCCAAACAGACATGTGGGATCTTACATAACTCTATTATGCCACTTGTTTTTCATTTTGTGCCCCAAGACCAAATTGACAACATAACATCCGTGAATGGATTGAGGAGGCGAGTTGGAACTCACAATAAAACTCTAACGAAACCTTGGATGGACAAACTGTCAATTGCATTGGATTCAAGGTACCCGATTTCAACTAGGGGGACCGCTCCCCCATCATTTTGTTTCCTAAAAAAGTGTTTGATGGAGGATCTTTGGAACTAGGGTTTTTCTCAGTGAGGCACAATGAAATTTATGAACAAGTGGTCGATTTTAAAGAAAGCTATGTCAAGATATTATGGGTAGTTTGGTTGCATGGGATTTGGCCAAATAGATGTGTGGGAGCTTACAAAACTCTGATATGCTGCTCAATTTGTATTTTATTCCCCTTGACCAAATTGCTAACATGTCCTTGAATGGCTTGAGGAGGTGAGTTACAATTCGCGATAAAACTGTAATCAGGCTTCAGATGGATGAACCATCAATTTCATTGGATTTGGGGAAACCTATTTCAGCTAGGGTATCCCTTCCACTATCTCTATGTTTCCTTAAAAATTGTTTGTTCGAGGACTCGGGAACTAGGGTTGTACTCAGTGAGGGAGAGTGTAATTTTTGAACAAGTGGTCGATTTTGAAGAACATTGTGCTAGGGAGTTATGGGTAGCATGGTTGCATGGGACCTAGAAAAATAGACATGTGTGAGCTTATAGAACTTTGTTATTTCACTCAGTTTGGATTTTAAACCCCCATACAAAACTGCCAACATGTTCCTAAATGGTTTGAGGAGGAAAGTTACAACTCATGATAAAACTCTAATCTAGCCTTGAATGGATGAAATTTCAGTTGCATTAGATTCATGGCACCTGGTTTCAACTTGGGGGACCCCTCTTCTGGGATTTCATTTTCCAGAAAAGCATTTGTTGGAGGATCTCCATAATTAGGGTTTCTCTTAGTGCTTATTACATATGTTTGAAATATTAACACCTTGTAAGGCAAGGAGAGGAAAGACAAGGTGTAATGTCTCTGATCTAGAACCTTTTGTAATTGTAAATATAGGCTGGTGAGCCAATTGGTACCAAGTGTAAATGTAATGTACATTTAGGCTAGTGTTGGAGCATAAAATATTGGGATTCGATGAAAGAAATGAGTAAAATGGACCAAAGGAAGTAGCGCGTGCCACAAAATGAGGAGAAAATAGTGTGCAAGAAGGAAAATGAAGGAACACGCTAGGAAATAAGGAATGCTAGTACAGAGTAAAAGTAAGGAGGGGTTGGATCAAAGACCAACCACGTGAAAGACAATTAGAAAGTGGACAAGTGGAGTGCACTTAGAATTAGGTTTTTTGAGTCATAATGTAAGGGGTTTTACCCACCTTTTTGTATAAATAGAGGATGTATGAGATAGTTAGAGGCATCTTAGATCTTATCTTAGAGTATCACTTTTGCATGAGCGAAGTACTTTAGCATCTTTTGAGTCTGAGTCGAAGTATTTGTATTGTTGAGAGGTGTGGAGATCAGATAAAGTCAGTTTTGGAATGTAATTGAGGGTCAGGTCGCAAGCTATGGAGCTTGATGCAGCATTGGTTAACCTCACTAGAACTAAAACTACAATGTATTGTGTGCAACGCTATTTTTATGAAGAATAAGAAATCATTTTGAAGATCTTTGTTGGTGTAGGCCCGGGGAGGGTGTTGAACCATGGTAAAATGGTGTCTTTATGTGTATTGTGTTTCTTTTGTATGCTTATGGTGAATGAATGGTTATATGAATGAATTTGTTATGGTTTATTTATAGCACGCACTAGAATAATGATGTAGAATAGATGTTAATGAATGTATAAAATAGTAGATCTGAAGAATGTTATGGTAAAATGCATGTAAAAGTAGAAGAAGTAAAATGACCATCCCGAATCCCTTCCATGACTGCATACATATGCAACCTGCAATCAACCATAAGACATATCAGGTGAGACTATGTTGTGCACTCTGTGCATGGTGTAGTAGCTTTCTGGTTTACCAAAAGGGAGAATGGTGAAAATGGTTTTGTTGGAGAACTAAGGTAGAACCCAAGTCAACCGATACATCCAAAAAATGGTTTCGTTGTTGACTGGAACTCAGAAGAACAACATCGAAGAGATATGTTGAGAAGGTAAATGAAGAAGATGTAGTAGTAGAAAGGAATGTTTAGGCCATGGAACCCTACAAAGAAAGATATTGAAATATGGTTGGAAACAATGCATCTCAATTGCATGCAAAAAGATAATAGAAGTTCCAAGTATACACCATGCTAGTATATGTAGAGGTATTTGTTTATTGATTTGAATGAGGCATATTTCTATTACTTTCCATAGTTATTATAGGAGTGGATTTTGAGGTTAAAGGATAACCATATGACTAATTATATTAGGCCAATTGAGTGGACCATTGAGAACATCACATAGTTGGAAATGGTTAATAATAAATTCACGCACTTAGTGGATTTCTAGTTAGACAATATTACTACAGGGTTTATTACTGAATTTGTAGTCGATACAACGAAGCCATATATTGCTACAGAGAAATATTTCTTGAAAGGACCAAGAGGGATGTACATTAGGTCTATGTACACATCGATCAAATTTTATTACATGATAACTGTGTGATGACCATGGAATCATAAAGCTAAATCACTCTGCATGCATGGGGAAGTTAGGGGAAGCACTGAGGAATATTTGAGAAATCAAGAGGGCTCTGGACGAAGGCTAGAAGAAGGAATTAATGGACCCCATAATGATGGATGAGAAACAAGTCAGAGAAATAATAAGGAAATAAGGAGTGACATGCAATGGATGACCCTACCAGTATAATATCAATAGTAAGAATAAGGAAGTTGCTAAGCGAGAGGGCTTCGATAATGATTAGGAAGGGGTAGATGATCATTGTGCGACATGGAAGATTGAGGAAATATTTTTCACAACATATCGGAGGAAAAATAGAGGTCATGGGTCCGGTGTCGAAGAAGGATATATGTTCCATATATGGATTAGTGTGGAACCAACAACCCCATGTGCAACTAAGACATATGAAGAATTAAAATCGATTAATCAACAAGTGATTAGTGGTAGAAGAATTTTTACGGGACGTGGGTCCAATGGAAAATCAAGAAGAAGTATAAGTTCAACAAGTAGAAGTCAATTATATACACTATGCGGAGGTGGTAGTACAACAAAATTCACAATGGAAGGACAAGGTCCAACCATTAGGTTACCAGAGTTTCAAGGAAAAGGGTCATAGGACCCATAAAATCATTTGTTTATCTTCAAGAAGATATGGGCAATTAAGAAGATTACAAGTGAAGATACAAAGGTTGCACAGTTAGAAATCACATTAAGATACCATACATTAGATTGGTACATGGTTCTCTCAACAAATAATCGAACAAGAGTGCCTACAACTATATTGGAAGTGAAGAGGAAATTAATCAATGAATTTTAGAAACCAAGATCAGAGGATCAGTTCATGACTGAAATGATAAATATCAAGCAGAAACCAGGAGAATCAGTCTGGGAGGTGGACTAGAAGTTCAAAAGACTAAAATTTAAGTCGAAGTACGCTATTATTGATATGCAACATAGACATTTATTTGTTAACACTTTGTTGTCACATTTAAAGTATCCTTTGAGACAACAAAAGTTCCAAAGTTAGGTTGAGGCCCTGCAAGTAGCCCCATAGTTACAAGAAAAACAATATAATCAGACATATCTAGCTGTGGAAGAGTTGCGAAAAGATATGAAGAACTTAACATTTCAGTTGAATCAAAATAAAGGTAAGGAGAAAAGAGAAGATGTCTGGTGTACTCTATGAAAGATAGAAGGTCATCATAAGAATGAGTGTCCATTATTTGCGTAGTATATAGGAGTAGGTATGCCAAATCCTTTATCTTCAGGAGGACCATAGTGTGAGATATGTATAACACATGGGAATGATCGTTATCATTGTCCCATGAATACGCTGACTGCAAAACCTTAGATATAATGAAGGAGAGGACATATAATGCATATAGGGTGTAAGTTGAGTTAATGACACAAAAACCGACACAAGAGACACAATATAATAATCAACAGTACCCACAGTATAATACTGTGTAACAGTTTCAACCATAACCACAGTAAAACAATGCGTAATAATTTGGAGCACCATCGTAGTATAATAATGCACAATAGTGCACAAATCAACAAAAATACAATAATGCACATATGTAGTATAATCAAGTACCCCATTATAACACACTACGTGGAGATAATCAAGGTAATAGAAAAATATTTAGAGGACGAGGTCATGGTGGAAGAGGTTTTGGAGGAGGTAGAGGACATGTGGTTGGTCATAACTATCAGAAACTAGGGCACTATGCAAGAGACTTCCCATAACCACCTGCGACATGTATGTATTGTCGCGCAGCAGACCATGAGAATTTTTTTTTATTAAGTTAAGAATGGCAGAATGATACCTAAAATAAATGATTATTAAGTTTTGGTATCATTCCACTATCCTTAACTTGATTGTAGATTGGATTCATCATAAGGTCCAACCACATAGTCAATAGTTGACTTTGTAGCTAATCCTTAGATAACCCAAATATACAATCATCTTAAGGATAATCTAACATGGTAGAGAAAATTTGTAATTTATGATAATGATAAAGGTGGGACAACCAAACAACTACACAGTGTACCTAAACAACCAAACAACTACTTACCTGAAGACTAAAGATAAAAGAGGTCAACTCTCTTATTGCAAAGAATTTAATATAATAATTATCCTACATCTTCACTAGAAATATTCATTAAAAACAATTTATTACAGCACGACACTCACAACATATTCATTCAATAAAACAATTCATTAAAAGTTTCCTTACCAAAATCCATCTCCATAAATACCATGATTAGTTTGTACCAACTATAAACCACTCTCATACTTCACTTCTGAAGAGAAAATAAAAATGTGTATAGTTGCAAAATATTCATGTTATAAAATAGCTAGCAACATTGCAAACATTACTATGTACATCAAAATGTAGCAGCTAGAATGTTGGGATATTATTCAGCTAGAGAATTTTTCATTTGGATTCTTAAGTTTATTCAAATTATATTATTTGAAAAGGTAAATCGTACTTGTCTTGTGTGCTAATATTTAGTCACATAAATTTGTTATTGTAGAGATTATTGTCAAATTGAATATGTTTCTAAGTGAATAGATTTCTTAAATGACTTTAGGAGGTTATTGGATAAGAACTAAATTATCTCTTAATTTTGTGTATTGTTGACATATGATTATGATAAAATAATGTGTTTATTTTAAAATAAAACCAGTATATACACACACGAATTTATAATGATAATAATTCTATCTTTATTTAGTTTCTAATACATATAAATATAAACTTAACTAGACTAAAAATACCATTCACCAAACTCACATGAATCAAACTAAAAACTGCATCAAGGTCAGCAAAATATTACTAAATGAATGATTAGGCAATATGTTAGTATAACCAATAAGAATAAGCCTAATAATTCATACTTTCATAATATGAACAACAAAAATCATATTTGTAACAGTATTGTCTAACCATTGTCACTTACCAATTCATTTAAATATCACACTATAATAGTTACTATTTTACATAATCATAAAGGATCTCTGTTCATCCGTTCATAATATGAACAACAAAAATTATATTTGTAACAATATTGTCCAACCATTGTTACTTAGCAGTCCATTTTAATATCACAAACTGGTGTACATAATCTTGGCATAGTGAAAAGAATGGTCAGATATAATAGAGAAATTCGCATATCTTTTCAAGTATCTTTCCTGGTACATGAGATTCCTTCAAATTCGCCCATTTTTCTTTAAACCATTTATTTGGTTTACCCTTAGACTCCTCTGGAAAGCGTAATTTAATCAGTATATTTCACTAGATTTCATATTTGTAACCATATTTTCTAACCATTTTTTCTTAGCAATCCATTTAAATATCACAATATAATAACCATTGTCACTTACCAATCCATTTAAATATCACAATATAATAGTTACTAGAGTACATAATCATAAAGGATCTCTGTTCATCCGTTCATAATATGAGCAACAAAAATTATATTTG
>ML778473.1:1854096-1870225 GCA_009831015.1 Picea engelmannii
ATATATATATATATATATATATATATATATAAGTAAAACTAATCATCTGAAAAGGACCAAAAATATCCTTCAAGTGTAATGCCAGCTATGAAAAACTAGTATCGTGGGCATGGATTTCATTACTCATCCATTTGATAGTCACCATAGAGTCTCCAAATACCTATAGCTGCACAATATTTTTCTCCAAAGCCACTTCACACATTATTAGAGGTAAAAATATTAGCATGCCATTTATTCATTTTCTTAATGAGATATATGCCAATATATTTGTCTTTTTTATCATTCTATCCATCACCAACCATTGCAAAGATCCCATCGAGGCCTCAAATAGGCCCAAAATTTAAAAACTTAGGGACCTTTTTAAAATTTAAAATGTGCTTCATCAAGTAGAATTTTCTCTCCCCTTAGACTTTGTTCCATTCACTTGATTTACAATTGTAGGTAGTTCCTTCAAATCATTGGATGGAAAATTTTATATTCTAATATGATCATGTTATTTTCGTGTTAAAATTCATCGTAGTCTATGTTTATTTTTAATGATTTTCCTCTATTACTTTCTAATTAAAGAGATAAGTTTTCATAGTCACTTTTTGTAGCCTTGTCATGACATTGAGGGTGAGGAATGATCACATCATTGCAAGTTCAATGTAGATATAAGCTTCAAGTGGCGAGGGATGAAATCCATTGCATGAAAACCAAATTACACACATGAATTAAGTATGTTTCCTAGCCTTTCCATCTCTTTCCTTGCCTTGCCTTTCCATGTCATGCCTTGCCTTGTCTATCCTTTCCTTTCATTGAATTGTCTTTCCTTGTCGTGCCTTGAATTGACATGTCATGCCTTGCCTTTCCATGCCTTACCTTGCATTTCCATGCCTTAGATTTCATTTCCTTTCCTTTCCTTTCCTTTCCTTTCCTTGGCATACCTAGACCCAGACCTATATCTAGACCTTACCTTACCATGCCTTGTCATGCCTTTCTTTTACATTCCATGCAATTCCTTTCCTTTCTATGTCATTCCTTTCCTTTCCTTGCCATACCTAGACCTAGACCTATACCTAGACCTTGACTTGACTTTCCATGTCATGATTTTCCTTGCCATGCCTTGTCATGCCTTGCCTTTCCCTTTCTATCCTTTCCTTGCATTTCCTTTCCTTTCCGTGTCTTTCCTTTCAATGCCTTTCCTTGGCCTTCCTTTCCTTTCCATGCATTGTAGTGCCATGCCTTGGCTTGGTGTACCTTTCCTTTCCGTGTCTTGTCTTGCCATGGTCTAGGTCATGGTATATTTCATGGTATAGATCATGGTCTAGATCAGGGTCATGGTGTAGGTCTAAGTCTAGGTCTAGGTCTATGTCATGGTCTAGGTATATGTCTATGTCTAAGTCATGGTCTAGGTCTAGGCCATGCCATGTCTATCCTTGCCTTGCCTTTCTTTCCCTTAACTTTCCATGGCATTCCTTACATTACCATGTATTTCCTTTCCTTTACATGTCTTACATTTCCTTTCCTTTCCTTGCCATACCTAGACCTAGACCTATACCTAGACCAAGACCTTGTCTTTCCGTCACTTGATCTACCTTGACTTGTTGTGTCTAGACTTTCCTATCCTTGCCAAATCTTTCCTTTCGTTTCCTTGCCTTCCCATTTCATGCCTTTCCTTTCCATGTCTTGCCTATCCATTCCTTTCCTTTCCATGCCTCGTATTTCCTTGCATTGCCTTGCCTTGTATTGCATTTCCTTTCCTTTCCTTGACTTTACTTGTCATGACATTATTTTACTTTCCATTCATCTCCTTGCCTTTCCACGCCTTGCATTGTCTTTCCATGCATTTCCTTACCTTGTTGCTTAGTTAGGATTTTATTCCCTTGAACCAAATTTCGAGCATGTCCCTGAATGGATTGAGTAGGTGAGTTGCAAGTTGTGATAAAAATATAACCGAGTCTTGAGTGCATGAATCATTGGTTGAATTGGATTGAAAGAACCCAATTTAACTAGGGGAACCCCTTTTCCATCATTCCATTTCCTATAGAAGAGTTTGTTGGAGGATCTCTAGAACTAGGGCTTTGCTCAGTGAGGCACAATGCAATTTATCAACATGTGGTCAATTTTGAAGAACATTATGACAGGATATTGTGGGTAACATGTTCCTATGGGCCTTGGCTAAACATACATGTGAGAGATTAAGGAACATAATTATGCCACTTGGTTTTGATTTTATGCCCCTAGACCAAATTTCAAACATGTCTCTAAATGGCTTGAGGAGACAATTTGCAACTCAAAATAAAACTATAATCGATCCTCATATGGATGAACCATTTATTTCACTAGATTTGGGGCACCCAATTTCATCTATCGGGACCCCTCCATCATCAGTTCGTTATGCAGAAAAAGAGTTTGTTGGAGTATCTCCGAAACTAGGATTTTTCTTAGTGAGGTACAATGCAATTTCTGAACAAATGGTCGATTTTGAAGAAAATTGTGTCAAGAAATAGTGGGTAATGTGGTCACATGGGCCTTGGCCAAACAGACATGTGGGAGCTTACATAACTCTGTTATGCCACTCATTTTTCATTTTGTGCCCCCAGACCAAATTGACAACATGACATCCGTGAATGGATTGAGGAGGCGAGTTGGAACTCACAATAAAACTCTAACCAAACCTTGGATGGACAAACTGTCAATTGCATTGGATTCGGGGCACCCGATTTCAACTAGGGGGACTGCTCCCCCATCATTTTGTTTCCTGAAAAAGTGTTTGATGGAGGATATTTAGAACTAGGGTTTTGCGCAGTGAGGCACAATGCAATTTATGAACAAGTGGTCGATTTTGAAGAAAGCTATGTGAAGATATTATGGGTAGTTTGGTTGCATGGGATTTGGCCAAATAGATGTGTGGGAGCTTACAAAACTCTAATATGCTGCTCAATTTGTATTTTATTCCCCTGGACCAAATTGCTAACATGTCCTTGAATGGCTTGAGGAGGTGAGTTGCAATTCGAGATAAAATTGTAATTAGGCTTCAGATGGATGAACCATCAATTGCATTGGATTTGGGGAAACCTATTTCAACTAGGGTATCCCTACCACTATCTCTATGTTTCCTTAAAAATTGTTTGTTGGAGGACTCGAGAACTAGGGTTGTACTTAGTGAGGGAGAGTGTAATTTTTGAACAAGTGGTCGATTTTGAAGAACATTGTCCTAGGGAGTTATGGGTAGCATGGTTGCATCGGACCTAGACAAATAGACATGTGTGAGCTTATAGAGCTTTGTTATTTCACTGAGTTTAGATTTTAAACCCCCATACAAAATTGCCAACATGTCCCTAAATGGTTTGAGGAGGAAAGTTGCAACTCATGATAAAACTCTAATCTAGCCTCGAATGGATGAAATTTCAGTTGCATTAGATTCATGGCACCTGGTTTCAACTTGGGGGACCCCTCTGCTGGGATTTCATTTTCCAAAAAAGCATTTGTTGGAGGACCTCCATAATTAGGGTTTCTCTTAGTTCTTATTACATATGTTTGAAAATTTAACACCTTGTAAGGCAAGGAGAGGAAAGAGAAGGTGTAATGTCTCTGATCTAGAACCTTTTGTAATTGTAAATATAGGTTGGTGAGCCGATTGGTACCAAGTGTAAATGTAATGTACATTTAGGCTAGTGTTGGAGCAGAAACTATTGGGATTCAATGCAACAAATGAGTAAAATGGACCAAAGGAAGTAGCGCGTTATAGTGTACCCTTTCACTACCAAGGTTTCCAAACCTCTCAGTTACCAATGTATACATGAATGATTACGTAATTTGTACAGACATTATAAGCGCATGCATTTAACACAACTAAACACATTTAAATTATAGAGTGAAACATATCTGGTTACTGCTATAATTAAACATTCCATAGCATTCCACAGTAACTCATTTACATGGAGGAAGAACATGAACAACACTTGAGAATGGTGTTGCAGGTGTTGAGAGAACACTAGCTATACGCAAAACTGAGCAAGTGCTTATTTTACCAAAAGCAAATCCATTATCCGGGACACATTATTTCTGAAGAGGGGATCGATGTGGATCTTGAGAAGGTACAGGCCATTCGAGAGTGGCCAGCGCCAAGAAATGTGACAGAAGTTAGGTCCTTTATGGGTTTGGCAGGTTATTATAGGAGGTTCATAGCCGGATTTTCAAGGATAGCTCATGCTATCACTTCCATGCAAAGGAAGGAGAAGAAGTTCCAGTGGACTGAACAATGTGAGAGCAACTTCTAGCAATTGATGCAGCTACTCACAAGTGCACCGATCCTGAAGATTGTTGATCCAATTAAAGATTACGTAGTGTGCACGGATGCGTGTAAGGAAGGGCTGGGAGGAGTTCTTAGCAAAGAGGGATCTATAATTTGTTATGAATCCCGAAAGCTGAAAGAGCATGAAAGGAATTATGCCACTCATGAATTAGAGATGGAAGAAGTTGTCCATGCCTTGAGGAAATGGAGACATTACCTCATGGGCAAGAAATTCGAGTTGAGAACAGACCACAATGGTCTGAAGTATTTATTTGATCAGCCAAATTTAAATGCCAGGCAAATTAGATGGCTGGAATTTCTGTGCGAATATGACTTTGATATCAGGGATATCAAAGGGAAAGACAATAAAGTGGAAGATGCACTCAGCAGAAAAGTTCATGAATTACATGCTACAACCATTAGCATGTACAAAACTGAGTTGAAAGACATAATTCTTGAAGCTGCAAATGCTGATTTGCAGTACAAAAGACTAGTAGAAAAGCTACAGCAGAATGAGAAACCACAAACCAAGGAAAGTTATACCTTTGGAACTGATAGTCTACTTCTGCATAAAGATAGAGTTTTTGTACCTAATGACAGAGAATTGAAGATGGAAATTATAAAAGAAATGCATAATGTGACTTATGCTGGTCATCATGGATATCAAAAGACCGTGGCAACAGTCAAAAGCCATTATTTTTGGCCAGGTATGAAGAAGGAAATTGTTGAATACATCGCCAGATGTATGGAGTGCCAGAAGGTCAAGGTTGAGCACCAACACCCAACAGGGTTGTTGCAGCCTTTACGTATTCCTGAGTGGAAATGGGATGTGGTAACAATGGATTTTATCACAGGATTGCCTAGAAAAAGCAAGCAACATGATTCAATGTGGTGGACAAGATTATTAAAGCTGCCCATTTTATTCCACTGAAAACCACCCATAGAGCAACAGATGTTGCTGATATCTTTTTAAAAGAAGTTGCATGCTTGCATGGAATTTCTAAGACAATTGTGTCTGATAGGGACCCAAAATTCACTTCGAATTTCTAGAGAGGATTTTTCAAGGTATTCAGAACGAATCTGAACTTCAATACAACGTATCATCCTGAGTCTGATGGATAGATAGAGAGAGTAAATAGATTAATCGAAGACATGCTAAGGATGTATGTGATGGATAAACCATCAAGGTGGCAGGACTACCTGCATTTGGTAGAATTCGCCTACAATAATGGGTATCATACATCTCTAAAGATGAGCCCATTCGAAGCACTTTATGGAATAAAGTGCAACACTCCAGTCAGCTGGGATAATCCAGCTGACAGAACAGTAGTTGGACCTGAACTACTCAAAGAGATGGAAGATCGGATGATCAAAATCAAACAGAATTTGAAAGCTTCCCAGGACAGCCAGAAAAGTTACGCTGATAGTAACCGAACCCATAAAGAATTCAAAGTGGGTGACCATGTTTTCTTGAAAGTGAAAACTAACAGGAGTTCCTTGAAATTGGGAAGTTGCGCCAAGTTGGCAGCAAGATTTTGTGGGCCATTTGAGATCCTGGAAAGGATTGGGCCAGTTGCATACATGCTTGCATTACCTGCATCTATGACTGTACACAATGTGTTTCATGTTTCACTGCTTAATAAATATGTACCTGATGCTAATCATGTTTTCGATTGGACTGTGATTTAGGTGGAACCAGAAGGTGTCCTACAGGTGCATCCTGTGCGCATATATGACAGGAAAAACAAGCATCTCTGGAATCGATCTATAGGTCTTGTAAAGGTCCAGTGGACCTGGTACAGTCCTTACGACGCGACATGGGAGCATGAAGAAGTAATGCGGGCAGAGTAGCCACATCTTTTTGAAAATTCTGAAGGACACATAGAGGCAATGTAAGTTGCATTGAGGACAGTGCAAAAATAAGGGGAGGGGGATTGTAGTGTCCCCAAGGCCGAGCCCCGTTACAGATCATGTTATATGCAAAGAATTGTAAATGTGTTCTATAGGCTAGTGAGCCAAGTTTTTCATAATTTGTAGGCTTATGTGTTTTGATAGCCTAAAGAGCCTAAGTGTTGAAGGCCAGGAGCCTGTTGATGTACTTGTATGTATGCAGATCAATTAATAAAATATAAACATCACCAGTGCAGACCGACCATGATGAATGAGTGATGCGGGACTGAGCGTCCACGGAGTGGGCAAGGAATTAGGGGCTGGAAGGTGGGAAAGGGGCTGAGTGTTGAGCCTAGGGGCTAAGCCTAGGGGGCTTAGGCCTGGAATAATATTTGGCTCCCTGGCCTATCAAAACACATAAGCCTACATCTTATGCAAAAATCGGCTCACCTGCCTATAGAACACATTTACAATTCTTTGCATATAACATGATCTGTAACAGGGCTCGGCCTTGGGGACACTACAATCCCCCTCCCCTTATTTTTGCACTATCCTCAGTGAAAATTACACTGCCTCTGTGTGTCCTTCAAAATTTTCAAAAATATGTGGGTGCTCTGCCCGCATTACTTCTTCATGCTCCCATGTCATGTCCTCAGGACCATACCAGGTCCACTGGACCTTTACAAGCCCTATAGCTTGATTCTGGAGCTACTTGTTTTTCTTGTCCAATATGCGCACAGGATGCACCTGGAGGACACCTTCTGGTTCCACCTGAATCACAGTCCAATCGATAACATGATTAGCATCAAGTACATATTTCTTAAGCAGTGAAACATGAAACACATTATGTACAGTCATAGATGCAGGTAATGCAAGCATGTATGCAACTGGCCCAATCCTTTCCAGTATCTCAAATGGCCCACAAAATCTTTCTGCCAACTTGGCGCAACTTCCCAATTTCAGGGAACTCCTGTTAGTTTTCACTTTCAGGAAAACATGGTCACCCACTTTGAATTTTTTATGGGTTCTGTTACTATCAACGTAACTTTTCTGCCTGTCCTGGGCATCTTTCAAATTCTGTTTGATTTTGATCATCTGATCTTCCATCTCTTTGAGTAGTTCAGGCCCAACTACTGTTCTGTCAGCTAGATTATCCCATCTCACTGGAGTGTTGCACTCTCTTCCATAAAGTGCTTCGAATGGGCTCATCTTCAGAGATGTATGATACCCATTATTGTAGGCGAATTCTACCAAATGCAGGTAATCCTCCCACCTTGATGGTTTATCCATCACATACATCCTCAGCATGTCTTTGATTACTCTGTTTACTCTCTCTGTCTGTCCATCAAACTCGGGATGATACACTGTACTGAAGTTCAGATTCATTCTAAATCCCTTGAAGAGTCCTCTCCAAAAATTCGAAGTGAATTTTGGGTCCCTATCGAACACAATTGTCTTAGGAATTCCATGCAAGCGTGCAACTTATTTTAAAAATATATCAGCAACATCTGTTGCTCTGTAAGTGGTTTTCAGTGGAATAAAATGGGCAGCTTTAGTAAGCTTGTCCACCACATTGAATCATGTTGCTTGCTTGTTGTGGGCAATCCTGTGATAAAATCTATTGTTACCACATCCCATTTCCACTCAGGAATAGGTAAAGGCTGCAACAACAACCCTGCCGGGTGTCGGTGCTCAGCCTTGACCTTTTGGAATTCCATACATCTGGTGATGTATTCAACAATTTTTTTCTTCATACCTGGCCAAAAATAAAGGGTTTTGACTGCTGCCACAGTCTTTTGATATCCAGGATGAACAACATAAGTCACATTATGCATTTCTTTTAGAATTTCCACCTTCAATTCTCTGTCATTAGGTACATACACTCTGTCTTTATGCAGAAGTAGACTATTAGTTCCCAAGGTATAACTTTCCTTGGTTTTTGGTTTATCATTCTGTTGTAGCTTTGCTACCAGTATTTTGTACTGTAAATCAGCATTTGTAGCTTCAAGAATTCTGTCTTTCAACTCAGTTCTGTACATGCTAATGGCTATAGCATGTAATTCATGCACTTTTCCGCTGAGTGCATCAGCCACTTTATTGTCTTTCCCTTTGATATGCCTGATATTAAATTCATATTCACACAGAAATTCCAACCATCTAATTTTCCTAGCATTTAAAGTTGGCTGATCAAATAAAAACTTCAGACCATTGTGGTCTGTTCTCAACTCAAATTTCTTGCCCATGAGGTAATGTCTCCATTTCCTCAAGGCATGGACAACTGCTGCCATCTCTAAGTCATGAGTGGCATAATTCCTTTCATGCTCTTTCAGCTTCTGGGATTCATAACAAATTACAGATCCCTCTTGGCTGAGAACTCCTCCCAGCCCTTCCTTACATGCATTCGTGCACACTACGTAATCCTTACTTGGATCAGCAATCTTCAGGATCGGTGCATTAGTGAGCAGTTGCTTCAATTTCTATAAGCTGCTCTCACATTGTTCAGTCCACTGGAACTTCTTCTCCTTCCTTTGCAAGGAAGTGATAGCATGAGCTATCCTTGAAAATCCGGCTATGAACCTCCTATAATAACCTGCCAGACCCATAAAGGACCTAACTTCTATCACATTTCTTGGTGCTGGCCACTCTCGAATGGCCTGTACCTTGTCAGGATCCATAGTGATCCCCTCTTTAGAAATAATGTGTCCCAGATAATGGATCTGCTTTTGGTAAAAATAGTACTTTCTCAGTTTTGCGTACAACTGGTGTTGTCTCAACACTTGCAACACCATTCTCAAGTGTTGTTCATGTTCTTCCTCTGTCTTGGAGTACACCAAGATATCGTCCAAGAAGACTTTGATGAACTTGTCCAGATAATTTTTGAACACTCCAATCATTAAGCACACGAAGACAGCAGGCGCGTTGGACAGTCCAAACGGCACCACAGTGAACTCATAATGACCATACCTTGTTTTGAAGGTAGTATTGTTGATGTCTTCATCTTTTATCCTAAGTTGATGATACCTAGATCAAAGATCTATTTTTGAAAATACTTTCGCATCCTTTAACTGATCAAAAAGATCGTCAATCCTTGGCAGAGGATATTTATTCTTGACAGTGACTTTATTCAACTGTCTAAAGTCAATGCACAGCCTCATCGTCCCCTCTTTATTCTTCATGAATAGGACTGGGGCTCCCCACGGTGACACACTGGGATG
Source organism: Picea engelmannii (assembly GCA_009831015.1). Lineage (NCBI taxonomy): Eukaryota > Viridiplantae > Streptophyta > Pinopsida > Pinales > Pinaceae > Picea > Picea engelmannii. The sequence continues at coordinate 1,863,481 of ML778473.1, forward strand.
AATGTAGCCTTTCTTTAATAACTCTTTGAGTTACAGTTGCAACTCTTTCAGCTATGGTGTGCTCATCCTATAAGGAGCTTTCGAAACTGGAGTTGTTCCAGGCATCAGATTTATAGAAAAATTGATGTCCCTCTTCGGAGGTAGTCCAGGCACCTCCTGAAACACATCCTCAAACTCTTTGAGTATCCTGTGGTCTTCCAGATTTGAGACCACATTTTGGAATACTTCTTCCACCCGGGATGCAAATAATTGATAGCCTTTTCGATAACATTTCTTCAGCTGCATAGCTGAGATTTCCCTCACATCCATGGCTCTGGGAATTCCTTGGACTGTTACCTGATTTCCCCCTTCGTTAAGACATGTGAACCTCTTGTTTCGACAATCCAGAAGGGCATGGTGCTGGTCCATCCAGTCCATCCCAATTAAGCAATCATATGAGCCTAAAGGTAGAATGTTCAATTCAGCCTTAGTGCTCATTCCTTTCATGTCCACTGAACATGACTTAACCAATTCAGTGACCTTCCTCTTGGTCCTTGTGGCTAACTACACTAACCAAGACTTTTCATGTTTTCTCTTCGTTAGATTCAAACTTTCCACCACCCTAGGATCTACATAACTATGGCTAGCCCCTGAATCAATCAAAATAACAAGTGGTCGATTGTTGATCATACCTTCCACTTCAATCATATGTGATTGAAATTCTTCTTGCTTGTTGTCCAAGGCTGCGTAGATCCTCGACATTTTTCTGCCCATATCCTCCACTATTTCAGCTTGTTGAACAGTATGGACAGTTCTTGCCTTGTCTTTTTTGTGGGGGCAGTCTTTGTACCTATGATTCCCTTTACAGCCCCAACACTCCATAGGTGGAGGCATTGTCATCTATTCACTCCCTTCAACTTTCCTGGGCTCTTTAAAAGATGACTGTCCCCAAGGACTATTTCTGAAAAAGGAAGGCTTGCTTTCCTTCTGCCTCTGTTCTTTTTTAAACCTCTTCTGGTTATCCCAAGCCTTCTGAAAGGTAGGCTTTTCTCTCTATTGTTCGTATAGTCATTTCTCCCTTCTTATGGTTTCTTCCATGGTCTTAGGATCATCGTATTGAAATTTGTCACCAATAGAAGGTGGCAATCCACTCAGATACCTCTGAATTTTGACAGCCTCATCTTTGATGAATGGAACATACTTCAACAGTTCCAGAAAACTTCGCTCATACTCATCAATGGTCATGCTGCCTAGCTTGAGTTCGAAGAAATCCTTCATCTTTCTGTCATAGTATCTTTTAGTCAGGTATTTCTTCTCGAAATACCTCTTGAATTCCTTCCAAGTGACCTCTTTCTCTTGAATGCGTTGCACCTGCACAAATTGATCCCACCACATGGATGCTTTTCCTTTCAACTGGTACATTGCAATTCTTCCCTCTGCATGGGCAGAATAATTCTGCAGCTGGAAGTATTTCTTCATGCCCAACAACCATGTCTCAGCATCTTCCTCCTTCTTATGTTCTCCATCAAATGTTGGAGGCTTAATCTTGTTCATCTCTCCTTTCAATTCCTCCCTTTCAGATTTCCGATGTTTTTTGGTAGGTGATGGGCTTGAACTACTGTGTGTCTTACTCCCAGAATTTCTTTTGGAGTGACTAAGATGTCAGATACCACTCCTCGATCTCCTTCTTCTCTCAAAGGTTTTGACACTTCTTGATCTGCTTGTGTCACTCCCCTTTTCCAATTTCTTTTCTATTCTTTCCAGACTCTGGAAGAATTTTAAGTTCAATTTCCCTTTCCGATCCTTGACTTTCATAAGCTTTCGGCTATCAGCTCGATGTTCCTTGGCCTCTCTTTTTAATCCTTCAAGGATTCTCATTATATGTCCTTCCTTATCCATCTCCTTTCCATGCCCATTAGAGTTTGATCCTTCGACTCCTAGGCTAACATCCTTTCCTTCCCGCTCGTCTTCCATTTCAAGGGTAATTTGCACTCTTCCCCACTCCACACTCGGCGTTGATTAACTATATTTTTTCCCTCTGTTACATTCTGAACATGCACTGTGCAATCCAATTCAAAATTGTCAGGCCATTAAACTTCATGAATAACCCACAATGTTTATAATTAATACGAACAAGAAGGAAAGACATTTCAACTTCACAATTTTTCTGAGCTCTGTTTGTCTCTGTGTTTTTCGGTTTTCTTGAAATTCTCCTATTTCCTTATCAGAAAATTTTCTTAACACTGGAAGCTCTTCAAGGTATCCCTTCCTTCTATCGGAGTTACCTCTATCGGGGTACTGAAACCGACAGTGTTTTGGTGGTTTGAATCCCCGATTCCCGATTTCCTGATGCGTTACCTTTACGGGTAGCCCCTACTATCGACTCTACATCATGTGACCATTGACTCGTGACCCCGACCTTTTACTTATCGGGGTTCGGGGTTTCATGAATTGAAATGTGCCAAAACTCTGGACAACGGAATCCCCAATTTCCCGATTTCTGATGGACTCCATTCGTGCTAGCCCTCCAGGCTATAGCCTCACCATACGACCACTGCTCATGACCGTGATCAAACCTCTTATCGAGGTTTCAGAATTTGTGATGTCACGATGCACATGAATTCACAACCTCTGATCCTCCGATTCTCAATGTGCTTTTACACTGGCTAGCTCTCCTAGCTCAGCCTCTGGTCCACATGACCATACTATATGACCTCCACCCTACCCCGTCAGGTTTCGACAGTCTCAATGTCATGCTCATACGCTCACGGGATCCCCAATGGGTTCCAGTCATTGACTTGTCAACATTCCTTTTTCCTGTCACTAAAAATATGCCACCTGTCCTCCTGACCGTCGGTGTGGCCCCACACTCCTAGGCATTTTTGGGAAATCACGTATCATGATTTTCCAATGCACGAAACCTTTGCTTCTGGGATCTCTGATATCCCGATTCCCGATATGTCAATGTGCCTTTTTCTTTAACCCTTCATGGTTAAGCCCAGGTCCATGTGACCTCTACTCCGTGACTGTACTCAACCGCTCATCGAGGTTTCGGGTTTCGGAGTTTCAAAGTGTATGAATCACTTATCACCGGGGTTCCCGATTTCCCGATGAACTTCAAACACCGATGGACTTACTCCTTGTCGGGACTTTCCCCGATGGTAGATCTCTGCCACGTGTTCCCTAATATGAACGGTCCAGATCTTTTCGCGAAATCATGGATCGTGACTCTGTGTGACGAGATTCCTAGGTGCTTAAGAACTCCGATTCTCCGATTTCCGACTCTTTCTAGGATTCTGACACATGTCCTCCTTGAGATCCTATGGCTATGATCCCTCCTCGGGATCTCGAGAATCATAACGTCTTGATTCTCTGCCTTAGTAAAACACCGATGACTCTAATATCCCGACGCCTCTCTGGGACTTCTCCTCTACCCATGAGGACTTAAATCCTGTGCAACTTCTGTCAACTCAGACGGTTGACGGGTAATCCCACAAGAATCTTACGACTCATGATCCTCCCAAGTTTAAACTCCTGTGTAGTATCCAAAGGCTCTAAACCTTGTGCACGTTCTCCAGATCTAATGGTTACAAGGGTTCGCCTTCCCTCCCGAACAAATCCAACGGTTCTAACACCATTGGTGTAGAGACCTGTCTCCCTGTGGTTATAGACCATACCAGCTGCGGTTTCCCAGCACCGCTAAACCTCATGATCTTATAAACGCGGTCAAGAAACTACTTGACACACTGGAACAAACCAACGTCCGAAATTGGTCCTCCAAACACAATTTCTCCTGTCACCCTCGGTCCAAAGACCACTCAACTGGCCCATCTAGGCTCAGTGTCGAAACCTTAGCTCTGATACCACTCTGTAGTGTACCCTTTCACCACCGAGGTTTCCAAACCTCTCAGTTACCAATCTATACATGAATGATTACATAATTTGTACAGACATTATAAGCGCATGCATTTAACACAATTAAACACATTTAAATTACAGAGTGAAACATATCTGGTTACTGCTATAATTAAACATTCCATAGCATTCCACAGTAACTCATTTACACAGCGGAAAACATGATACATGAACAACACAATCATGCCAAATGTGATAAAAACATAATTCAGATACTTATCTTTGAACAGTTGTAGAATTCACCAACCAAGTGCAGACCTTCCACAAACCTCCCAGCCTTAGACCACACTGTTCATTAACTCAACAGTGGGTCACCCCCGAGCTAGGACCGAGCTCCACCCCAAGGCAAGGAATCCTAGGCTAGGCTGAGGTTATAGGGAATATAGGACATACACAACACCAGGAAGAAAACTCTCCCAGGAATCTCCCACGCTCACTGCCCATAGACCCTCATTCCCCACATGCATGTTCCACCCCAGGAGAGTGCACCTTCTCTGTCACCTAGATAGTCCTTCAACTACCAGTCTCCCTTACCTTGGGTTACAGGAATAGACCAGACCAAAATTCTCTGGGCTCTATGGAAGCTATAGGGTTCCTTCCAGGAGTTATCTTCTCCCTCTACGCACTCTCTCACCTAGAGGAGTCACTCACAGAACAAGCCTCACGTAGTCCAGTACTGCATGGTCACAACAATCCATGGGAAATACAGACAAATGCTTCCTAAAATGGTTCAGTGGTCACAGGATAATCTCACGGGATGATTTTAGAACAGGGACTTCACACACAGGCTCGCTCAGCTTCCCCGAATAACAAAGATACTTCCACTCAATTTAGCACATGCTTCTCGTTTAGGGATTGTGCATACGGGTTTTTCTAGAGACATGCACAGACTCCCCATCTCTGGACAAGGTGTACACGATTTCTTTGGACAACCACAAGCTTTATGGCTTTCAGAGTTAAACTAGGGTATTTTGGCAGATGTCTTCCACGACTCTCCCCAGGATAGTCGGATCGAATGGATCAGAACCCCCTCATGGCTTACTGCATTGGTTTTATTTTCATGCACCAGGGTTGACATTTGTCACCCTAGAACTGCATGTGTTCCATCTGTACGCCTTCCTCCCACCACTTGGGAAAATCACGTGTCCTTCCAAAGGACTTAGGATAAAATAATATGCACATGGCTCTTTTTGGAAATAATATTAAAATATTATTCCAAGCCTAAGCCCCCTAGGCTTAGCCCCTAGGCTCAACACTCAGCCCCTTTCCCACCTTCCATCCTCTAATTCCTTGCCCACTCTGTGGATGCTCAGTCCCCCATCACTCATTCATCGTGGTTGGTCTACACTAGTGGTGTTTATATTTTATTAATTGATCTGCATACATACAAGTACATCAACAGGATCATGGCCTTCAACACTTAGGCTCCCTGACCTATCAAAACACATAAGCCTACAGCTTATGAAAAACTTGGCTCACCATCCTATAGAAAACATTTACAATTCTTTGCATATAACATGATCTGTAATGGGGCTCGGCCTTGGGGAGACTACACCTACTTAAGCCATTTAGGGACATGCTGGAAATTTGGTTTGAGGGAATAAAATCCTAACTAAGAAACAAGGTAAGGAAAGGCATGGAAAGACAATGCAAGGCGTGGAAAGGCAAGGAGATGAATGGAAAGTAAAGTAATGTCATGACAAGTAAATTCAAGGAAAGGAAAGGAAATTCAATACAAGGCAAGGCAATGCAAGGAAATACAAGGCATGGAAAGGAAAGGAATGGAAAGGCAAGACATGGAAAGGAAAGGCATGAAATGGGAAGGGAAGCAAACGAAAGGAAATATTTGGCAAGGATAGGAAAGGCTAGACACAACAAGTCAAGGTAGATCAAGTCATGGAAAGACAAGGTATTGGTCTAGGTATAGGTCTAGGTATGGCAAGGAAAGGAAAGGAAATGTAAGACATGTAAAGGAAAGGAAATACATGGTAATGTAAGGAATGCCATGGAAAGTTAATGGAAATAAAGGCAAGGCAAGGCTAGACATGGCATGGCCTAGACCTCGTCCATGACCTAGACATAGACATATACCTAGACCATGACATAGACCTAGACCTAGACTTAGACATACATAATGACCCTGACCTAGACCATGATCTATACCATGAAATATACCATGACCTAGACCATGGTAAGACAAGATGACCTAGACCATGGTAAGACAAGACACGACAAGGAAAGGTACACCAAGCCAAGGCATGGCAATACAATGCATGGAAAGGAAAGGAAGGCCAAGGAAAGGCATTGAAAGGAAAGACATGGAAAGGAAAGGAAATGCAAGGAAAGGATAGAAAGGGAAAGGCAAGGCATGACAAGTCATGCCAAGCAAATTGATGACATGGCAAGTCAAGTCAAGGTCTAGGTATAGGTCTAGGTCTAGGTATGGCAAGGAAAGGAAAGGAATGATATGGAAAGGAAAGGAATTGCATGGAATGTAAAGGAAAGGCATGACAAGGCATGGTAAGGTAAGGTGTAGATATAGGTCTAGGTCCAGGTATGCCAAGGAAAGGAAAGGAAAGGAAAGGAAAGGAAATGAAATGTAAGGCATGGAAATGCAAGGTAAGGCATGGAAAGGCAAGGCATGACATGTCAATTCAAGGCACAGCAAGGAAAGACAATTCAATGAAAGGAAAGGATAGACAAGGCATGGCATGGCAAGGCAAGGCATGACATGGAAAGGCAAGGAAAGGAAAGACATGGAAAGGCTAGGAAACATACTTAATTCATGTGTGTAATTTGGTTTTCATGCAATGGATTTCATCCCTCGCCACTTGAAGCTTATATCTACATT
>ML778473.1:1890400-1908803 GCA_009831015.1 Picea engelmannii
ACCTCGGTCATATCATTCCATCGGAGTTTCGCCACTCACGATGTCATTGTACACATGCCTCTGGGTGTCCCGATCCCCGATTTCCCGATGACGGAGATCAACGGTCCAGATCTGGTTCTTATCCAACGGCTGTGATTACTTCGTGAAATCGCATTTCGCGACTTCGGAGTTCTTGATGCATTGTGTTCTTGACATATCATATCCAGATCCCCGAAACTCTGATGCCACCTGTCCTCTACACTGGTTGTGCCACGTGTCGCTTAGCTTACGTCACACGTGGTTTGACACGTGTTAGGTCCTGCCACGTGTCACTCTGATTCATGAATTGCATGAGCCGAAAGTGTTAGATCTGCCTGACACCTATCATCCTCTGATTGTGCCATGTGTCCCTAGCTGACATGGATTGCTGACGTGAATTAGATCGACGGTCTAGATCGCATGTTGATCTGACGGTTCAGATTCTGTCGAGATTTCGCATATCGCGAAATCAGGATTTTCGTTGTAATGTGAACTTTGCATTGTGAAGTCCCGATCCCCGAATTGCCGATGAGGCCTCCTGTCTGCCACGTGTCCATACAGATGAACGGTCCAGATCCCTGCTTGATTAATGGTTGCGATCAAATCGCGAAATCGCATATCGCGATTTCGGGGTTTTCAATGATAAGTGTTCTTTGCACTTTGAACTCGCGATCGCCGATTCTCCGATGGAGCCTCCAGGCTGCCACGCGTCCACACGGATAAACGTTCCAGATCTCTGCTTGTTTTTAATGGCTGCGATCAAATCGTAATATCGCGTTTCGCGATTTCGGGGTTTTCATTGACGAGTGATTTGGACATTTCAAAGTCTCGAACCCCGATCCTTACAGGGCTGTGATCAATGGTCCTGATCCTTTCTGGATTTGACGGTCCAGATTCAATCGGGATTTCACCTTGGCTTTTCCCGATGGGATATCTCCCTCACAGCTTCTGTCTGATCTGACGGTCCTGGTTCTTTCGGGAAATTTGGATGGGATCCAATGGTCACTGACTCTTCTTCCTTTTTCCTCTTTAAGCTCTTGTTGTGCGTATTTTCTTCAAGGCTATTCCTCTTGAGATTTTATCCTTCTTATCCTACTGTCTCTACTATTGCCATTAATGACAACAATCATCACTGCATTCTATCCACTGAATTTGCCAACATATTATTTCTCTGACTTTTTGCTCATCCATCATTATAGGGTTCATTTCTTCCTTCTTCTAGCCTTCATCCAGAGCCCTCTCCATTTCTCAAATATTCCTTAGTGCTTCCCCTAACTTCCCCGTGCATACAGAGAGATTTAGCTTTATGATTCCATGGTCATCACACAGTTATCATGTAATAAAATTTGATCGATGTGTACATAGACCTAATGTACATCCCTCTTGGTCCTTTCAAGAAATATTTCTCTCTAGGAATATATGGATTTGTTGTATCGACTGCAAATTCAGTAATAAACCCTGTAGTAATATTGTCTAACTAGAAATCCACTAAGCGCGTGAATTTATTATTAACCATTTCCAACTATCTCATGTTCTCGATGGTGCACTCTACTGGCATAATATGATTAGTCAGATGGTTATCCTTTAACCTCAAAATCCACTCCTATAATAACTATGGAAAATAATAGAAATATGCCTCATTCAAATCAATAAACAAATACCTCTACATATACTAGCATGGTGTATACCTGGAACTTCTATTATCTTTTTGCATGCAATTGAGATGCATTCTTTCCAACCATATTTCAATATCTTTCTTTGTAGGGTTCCATGGCCTAAACATTCCTTTCTACTACTACATCTTCTTCATTTACCTTCTCAACATATATCTTCGATGTTGTTCTTCTGAGTTCCAGTCAGCAACGAAACCATTTTTTGGATGTATAGGTTGACTTGGGTTCTACCTTAGTTCTCCAACAAAACCATTTTCACCATCTGCCCTTTTGGTAAACCAGAAAGCTACTACGCCATGCACAGAGTGCACAACATAGTCTCACCTAATATGGATTATGGTTGATTGTAGGTTGCAGATGTATGCAGTCATGGAAGGGATTGGGGATGGTCATTTTACTTCTTCTACTTTTACATGCATTTTACCATAACATTATTCATATCTACTATTTTGTACATTCACTAACATATATTCTACATCATTATTATAGTGCGTGTTGTAAATAAACCATAACAAATTTATTCATATAACCATTCATTCACCATAATCATACAAAAGAAACACAATACACATAAAGACACCATTTTACCATGGTTCAACACCACCCCCCCGGGCCTACACCAACAAAGATCTTCAACATTATTTCTTATTCTTCATCAAAATAGCAATGCACACAATACATTGTAGTTTTAGTTCTGGTGAGGTTGACCAATGCTGCACCAAGCTCCATAGCTTGTGACCTGACCCTTAATTACATTCCAAAACTGACTTTATTTGAGCTCGATAGCTCTCAACAACAAAAATACTTCGACTTAGACTCAAAAGATGCTAAAGTACTTCGTTCATGCAAAAGTGATACTCTAAGATAAGATCTAAGATGCCTCTAACTATCTCATACATCCTCTATTTATACAAAAAGGTGGGTAAAACCCCTTACATTATGACTCAAAAAACCTAATTCTAAGTGCACTCCACTTGTCCACTTTCTAATTGTCTTTCACGTGGTTGGTCTTTGATCCAACCCCTCCTTACTTTGACTCTGCACTAGCCTTCCTTATTTCCTAGCGTGTTTCTTCATTTTCCTTCTTGTGCACTATTTTCTCCTAATTTTGTGGCATGCGCTACTTCCTTTGGTCCATTTTACTCATTTGTTGCATTGAATCCCAATATTTTCTGCTCCAACACTAGCCTAAATGTACATTACATTTACACTTGGTACCAATCGGCTTACCAACCTATATTTACAATTACAAAAGGTTCTAGATGAGAGACATTAGACCCTGCCTTTCCTCTCCTTGCCTTACAAGGTGTTAAATTTTCAAACATATGTAATAAGCACTAAGAGAAACCCTAATTATGGAGATCCTCCAACAAATGCTTTTCTGGAAAATGAAATCCCAGCAGAGGGGTCCCCCAAGTTGAAACCAGGTTCCATGAATCTAATGCAACTGGAATTTCATCCATTCGAGGCTAGATTAGAGTTTTATCATGAGTTGCAACTTTCCTCCTCAAACCATTTAGGAACATGTTGGCAATTTTGTACGGGGGTTTAAAATCCAAACTGAGTGAAATAACAAATTTCTATAAGCTCACACATGTCTATTTGTCTAGGTCCCATGCAACCATGCTACCCATAACTCCCTAGCACAATGTTCTTCAAAATCGACCACTTGTTCAAAAATTGCACTCTCCCTCACTGAGTACAACCCTAGTTCTCGAGTCCTCCAACAAACAATTTTTAAGGAAACATAGAGATAGTGGAAGGGATACCCTAGCTGAAATAGGTCTCCCCAAATCCAATGCAATTGATGGTTCATCCATCTGAAGCCTGATTACAGTTTTATCACGAATTGCAACTCACCTCCTCAAGCCATTTAAGGACATGTTAGAAATTTGGTCTAGGGGAATAAAATACAAATTGAGCAGCATATCAGAGTTTTGTAAGCTCCCACAGATCTATTTTGCCAAATCCCATGCAACCAAACTACCCATAATATCTTGACATAGTTTTCTTCAAAATCGACCACTTGTTCATAAATTGCATTGTGCCTCATTAAGAAAAACCCTAGTTCCAAAGATCCTCCATCAAACACTTTTTCAGGAAACAAAATGATGGGGGAGCACTCCCCCTAGTTGAAATCGGGTACCCCGAATCCAATGCAATTGACAGTTTGTCCATCCAAGGTTTGGTTAGAGTATTATTGTGACTTCCAACTCGCCTCCTCAATCCATTCGTGGATGTCATGTTGTCAATTTGGTCTGGGGGTACAAAATGAAAAACGAGTGGCATAACAGAGTTATGTAAGCTCCCACATGTATGTTTGGCCAAGGCCCATGTGACCACATTACCCACTATTTCTTGACACAATTTTCTTCAAAATCGACCACTTGTTCAGAAATTGCATTGTACCTCACTAAGAAAAATACTAGTTTCGAAGATCCTCCAACAAACTCTTTTTCTGCATAGTGAATTGACGATGGAGGGGTCCTGATAGATGAAATTGGGTGCCCCAAATCTAGTGAAATAAATGGTTCATCCATATGAGGATCGATTATAGTTTTATTTTGAGTTGCAAATTGTCTCCTCAAGCCATTTAGAGACATGTTCAAAATTTGGTCTAGGGGCATAAAATCCAAACCAAGTGGCATAATGATGTTCCTTAATCTCTCACATGTATGTTTATCCAAGGCCCATACGAACATGTTACCCACAATATCCTGTCATAATGTTCTTCAAAATCGACCACATGTTCATAAATTGCATTGTGCCTCACTGAGCAAATCCCTAGTTCTAGAGATCCCCCAACAAACTCTTTTATAGGAAATGGGATGATGGAAAAGGGGTTCCCCTAGTTAAATTGGGTGCTTTCAATCCAACTCAACCAATGATTCATGCATTCAAGACTCGGTTATATTTTTATCACAAGTTGCAACTCACCTACTCAAGCCATTCAGGGACATGCTGGAAATTTGTTTCGAGGGAATAAAATCCTAACTAAGCAACAAGGTAAGGAAAGGCATGGAAAGACAATGCAACGCGTGGAAAGGCAAGGCGATGAATGGAAAGTAAAGGAATTTCATGACAAGTAAAGTCAAGGAAAGGAAAGGAAATGCAATACAAGGCAAGGCAATGCAAGGAAATACGAGGCGTGGAAAGGAAAGGAATGGAAAGGCAAGACATGGAAATGAAAGGAATGAAATGGGAAGGCAAGGAAACGAAAGGAAAGATTTGGCAAGGATAGGAAAGGCTAGACACAACAAGTCAAGGTAGATCAAGTCACGAAAACACAAGGTCTTGGTCTAGGTATAGGTCTAGGTATGGCAAGGAAAGGAAAGGAAATGTAAGACATGTAAAGGAAAGGAAATACATGGTAATGTAAGGAATGTCATGTAAAGTTAAGGGAAATAAAGGCATGGCAAGGCTAGACATGGCATGGACTAGACTTGGACTATGACCTAGACATAGACATATACCTAGACCATGACATAGACCTAGACCTAGACTTAGACCTACACCATGACCCTGACCTAGACAATGATCTATACCATGACATATACCATGACCTAGACCATGGAAAAACAAGACATGGAAAGGAAAGGTACACCAAGCCAAGGCTGGAAATACAATCCATGGAAAGGAAAGGAAGGCCAAGGAAAGGCATTGAAGCGAAAGACATGGAAAGGAAAGGAAATGCAAGGAAAGGATAGAAAGGGAAAGGCAAGGCATGACAAGGCATGGCAAGGAAAATCATGACATGTCAAGTCAAGTCAAGGTCTAGGTATAGGTCTAGGTCTAGGTATGGCAAGGAAAGGAAAGGAATGACATGGAAAGGAAAGGAATTGCATGGAATGTAAAGGAAAGGCATGACAAGGCATGCTAAGGTAAGGTCTAGATATAGGTCTGGATCCAGGTATGCCAAGGAAAGGAAAGGAAAGGAAATGTAAGGCATGGAAATGCAAGGTAAGGCATGGAAAGGCAAGGCATGACATGTCAATTTAAGGCACGGCAAGAAAAGACAATTCAATGAAAGGAAAGGATAGACAAGGCAAGGCATGGCAAGGAAAGGCATGACATGGAAAGGCAAGGAAAGGAAAGACATGGAAAGGCTAGGAAACATACATAATTCATGTGTGTAATTTGGTTTTCATGCAATGGATTTCATCCCTCGCCACTTGAAGCTTATATATACATTGAACTTGCAATGATGTGATCATTCCTCACTCTCAATGTCATGAAAAGGCTACAAAAAGTGACTATGAAAACTTATCTCTTTAATTAGAAAGTAATAGAGGAAAAGAATTAAAAATAAACGTAGACAACAATGAATTTTAACACGAAAATAACATGATCGTATTAGAATATAAAATTTTCCATCCAATGATTTAAAGGAACTACCTACAATTGTAAATCAAGTTAATGGAACAAAGTCTAAGGGGAGAGAAAAGTCTACTTGATGAAGCACATTTTAAATTTTAAAAAGGTCCCTAAGTTTTAAAATTTTGGGCCTATTTGAGGCCTCGATGGGATCTTTGCAATGGTTGGTGATGGATAGAATGATAAAAAAGACAAATATATTGGCATATCTCTCATTAAGGAAATGAATAAATGGCATGCTAATATTTTTACCTCTAATAATGTGCGAAGTGGCTTTGGAGAAAAATATTTTGCAACTATAGGTATTTGGAGACTCTATAGTGACTATCAAATGGATGAGTAATGAAATCCATGCCCATGATACTAGTTTTTCATAGCTGGCATTACACTTGAAGGATATTTTTGGTCCTTTTCAGATGATTAGTTTTACTTATATATATATATATATATATATATATATATATATATATATATATATAACTGAAGTGTTTTGTCAATTCACTATCTAAGGAAACTTTGCACTTGGATAAATGATTTTTTGTCTTAGATGAATTTATTGGGGGACATCTAGTTTTCTCAAAGTCTTGTTGCCTTTTATAATTTTGATCTTATTTGGTTTTTGACCTATAATATGTCAACTAATGATGACATATTTTGATTAGAACTCAATTAGGTATTTAATTTTTTGGGACAACTTATGAAAAAGATATTGGCAGTGGGCTTCTAGGCCACAAAAAACTAGTCAAACATTGTATGTGCATCAGCACCTAAGGATTGTATTTTCAATTTGTCCTGAATAGAAAGTAAAAGAAAAAAAAATATTGGAAATAAATGTGTACGGTGGCTCTTGCAAAGGATATTCATAATAAATAGAGAAACATCATAAAGAACATACAAGTGGCATTTTCAGAGGAAGCATCCATCATAATTCATGACGAACCTAGGAATACCAATAGATTCTCATAAAACTATAAAAAACCTTAAAGGTAATCATAAGATTTTAAGAGTCTTGTTATCTTGCCACATGTAAAAAGAACTACGAAAATCCCTCAAAATCCCTTCCTCTTAATGACAAATGCACACATAATAGTAAAATATTCAAGGAATTCATAGTTGTAATAAACTCAGTACGATAACTAAAAATCATGAGGATAGCCTACATTCAAGCACTCACAAAACCCTTTCAAGTTTTACGCAAAGTGTTGAATCTTTACATTACATGGTAAAATTACAAATTTCACATGAAGAATCTTCACCCATGATGAAGTAGAGCTCATTGAAGGGCACATGCATGATCTCTACATTCTATACTAAAGCGGCCAATTATGCAAAATAGAGGTTCCATACACATATTGCACATCCCACAAGAAGAAGCTTAGGAATAAGCTATGCATAACCAAGAAGAAGGTGACCGACCTAGTGGAGTCTAGGTAAGACATACCAACCATCACCTTCCCAAGTCCTTGTCATAAAACTAGGATTCAAATTATTAGGCTCTAAAACTTTTCTCTTCTTTGTAAAATAAAGTATTTTAGCCTCTAAAAAATATCCCAAAAAATTGGGAAAATTCATTACATTTGTTTGCTTCCACAGAGGAGAGAGATACTTTTCACAATTTAACCTTTTCCTAAAAATATCATATTAATACTATTATTTTTACAATAGAGAACTATAGGCAACAAAAAACCTTCTAAAGATAAATTTGTGGGAGTGACTTAAGTGAAGAAGTTAAATTGCTTCATATAACTAGATTTGGGTAAGAATTTAGGTAGGAAGGAAGTTCACTTGACCTCTATCCCTAGAGGAGGATATCACCCGTTCTTGGGGTTAAGCCTTTCAAGGACATGACCATCCACTAAGTCGGGAAGTACTTGGGATTTCTTGTGATATATTACCTCATCAGTTCTTGGGGTCAATCCTCCCCTGGACATGAGGGTCCACAGTTTACGCCGTTTACCATCCACTAAGTGGGGAAGTACTTGGGGTTTCTTGTGAGATATTACCTAGCAAAAAAAAGGAGGTTGACTTTGTCCACTGATTAACTTAAACAGATTTTGTGATTAATGTCCACTTATTAACTTAAACCAATTTTGTGATTAATGGTAGGGAATAAGTGCAAAAAAAATATTATAAATTTATTTAGTGGTTTACGATGGCTTTTAATGGTTTAATATGAACTGACTTAAAAAGTGGACAAATTGAAAAATTTAACGATAAGTAAAGGAAAAATTTCTACCAAATTTAAGGGACAAATCCCATGGAAAAATAGATGAGTTTTTCCACTTATTCTATTTATGATGGCTTCTAACAAATAAGAACCACTTTATAAAAATGCATATTACCTCATACTAAGTCTACACATCATCTTCTAAAAATTCAAACCAGAATATGGGTAGTAATACCATCTGTATGTAATAACAACACCTCATTTCCACCAATCTCTAAACCCCTTTTTACATGAAAGTTCAAGAAATTACCCTAAATTATCATATTTCTACCGATCTTCAAATTCTCTTCCACACTCTTATTTATATATAGTTACGTCGAAAAGCGTACACCTATTGACAATGGGCACAATTAATCACCTTTTAATCTAATATTCTAATCTTATGGCTAACAATTGAAGATGTTGGCATATTCTTAGTCGTACTCTCTAATCAATGGATGAAATTTAATGCTCATAACTTCCTTGCATTTCTGAATACTTCCGTTACCTTTTTTACTTTTTCACATTTACTTTATATGATTAAAAAATTACTTCTCTAAGCATTGATTGACAGGCTAACTGATTAAGAAAAATTAATATGTATAAAACTTTGCATTGCCACATTCTTTGATATTAAGCATTTGTAGCTGGACACAGTGGTAGCTATGGCAGTGATAGATGACCGTTGTGGAAGCTGGGTGTCGTTTCAACTAGCACGACGGTGTTTCAGTGGCCGATACCTTTCGGCGTTCTCAAGCCACGAGTCGGTTGTGCTAGTATAGATTCATTTTAACATTGGTATTTAATGTGTTGTATGTGAAGGATGTTAAATATAATGTAACCTCAACAGTCTGACTGTACACTGCCAGCTGTACTGGACAATTGTACTTTCTATTTTTGTCTTACTTGAGCATACTTAGCTCAATCATCTCCCATTGCATTGTACTTCAACTTGTTCAGTACTTCTATATACATTTGAATATACTGTTCTATTCTTTCTCTCTGCAATTCTCTTTTCTTCACAATTTATCATGGTATCAGAGCTACAATAGTAAGCCTCTTCACACAGTCCAGAGAGCAACATGATCCTCATAGTACAGAGCTTCACGGATCTTGAGAGCACGTGACACAGAATTTTCACAGGGCTTGGAGAGCCGTCCATAAGACTCTCTAAAAAATCGTCGTAAGAAGCTTGCAGATGAAGCAAAGGACGCAGAAGAAGAAACTTTAAAGAAACCTGCACAATTATTCAAAGAACTGTCAAATATTGACGCAAAAGAGATGCAGAACGAAAGAATGTTTAAAGAACTTGAAGATTTCTCTCAAATTCGTTAAAGATTCATGCAGAAGGAAAAATCGTTTAAATATTTTTGGAAATCGCTCAAATCTGTCAAAGATTGTACCAAAGAACGAAGAATTCGTGTATTTCTTTCAAATCTTTGAAAGATTCATGAATCTTTCTACCATAGTGGTAAAGAACACGTCTTAGGTGAAAAGAACAACCGCTGATGCCATAATATTTGTCCTACGAACGAATCCAGAGCGGGAATCCAGTTCAGAAGGAACAAGGAGAGCACGAAAAGGTGGAAGCATTTCAGCCGTCAGATCTTGCACAGAGGACCGATAGCCGTTGGATCAATGAGAAAGTGCACAAGGTTTAGTCCTCTGGAGTGCACAGGAGATATTTTGACTTGTGAAGTTGTGAAATCTCTGACGTCATTTGGACTGTCCATCAAGAGACACTTGGCGAGATCCTGTTCCATCGCAAAATTGAGAATCGAGAGTTGGAAGCGCAAAGGTGATTGCACTCCAAAAAATCTGATACGTGATATCGTGAAATCCTGAGAAGACCTGTGAGCCATCCATGTCAGAGGACAGGTGGCAGCAAATCAACGCATCCTCACATCGACATTCAGGGTTTCAAGTTGTCAAAGAAATTTGGCATCGCAACTCGCGAAATCCCGATACGTGAAATCGCGATACGCGAAATCGCGATCAGATCTTAGCTGTCCATTTGACTGGACACATGGCGAACATCGAGCAAACCGTTGATGTTTCGACATTCGGGGTTTCAATTTGTCAAAGAAACTTGGCATCGCAACTCGCAAAATCGAGATACGCGACATAGAGATAAGATCTCAGCTGTTCGTTTTTTTGGACACGTGGCAAACATCGTAGCGCCCGTCAGCATTTCAACATTCAAGGTTTCAATTTGATAGACACATTGTGTCAATGGAGCATCACAAGTCACGATATCCCGAGGAGTAATCAGGACCATCCATCTCTCCCGGACGTGTGGCGTAAATCCGGGGACTCGGGAAAAGTTTTGACAAGGAAAGGGCCATCGGCATATCGGGATTCGACAAATTGTGAATCCTGAGGACAAGAGATCAGGTTTATTTGTGGTGAAAACCCCATAAACGATCAGAGCCATCCATCTGTTGAGGACGCATGGCAGAGATCGAGGCTTTCGGAAAAATCCCGATAAGAGAGTTCATCGGCTTTATGGGATTCGACAAATCGCGGATCCAGGAGACAAGAAGTCTGGAACATATCAAATCACAAAATCACGAGGAGAAATCTTGTCTTCCAATCATAGGAGGACGCGTGTCGCAGATAGAAGCAATCGGGAAAAGTCCTGAAAGGAACGCGCCATCGGTAAATCAGAAATCGGGGAATCGTGGAGTAAAAAAAACTCAACATCAGAACTCGCGAAATCCTGATTCGCGATATCCCGATAAGATCTGGACTGTCAGATCACTGCACGATCTGGACCGTTGAAAAGTCCAAAGGTAAATTTTTCGAGTTTCGGCATTTTGAAAGGTAAAAATGGGAAAATATCATAGCGCTTTAACACAAGGCGTGTGGTCACATTACAAAGAGACCAAGGGCCAATTCAAGCCCGATAAGCTCCCATCGACCATCGACAAATTGGTGTTTCACCGATCGGAGGTAAATATCAAATTTTCCTCTGTACTTCTGCAAACTTTTTTTTTAAATTCAAAAATCATGGCATCGTCTAGCAATCTAGGCCCAACTCAGGGTCCGATTCTTCTTGGTAAGAATTATGAATTTTGGTCTCTTCGAATGAGGTCATTCCTGCAAGCACAAGAGTGTTGGGAACCAGTGGATCTTGGATATGTGGAACCAGATCCAACCTCCCTCACTGCCATGACAAATGCGCAGAGAATTTCTCAGGCAGTTACTCTGAGGACCAAAGAAAACAAAGCGAAATTATGGATTCATAATTCTGTGGATGACTCAATTTTCTCAAAAATCACAGGCGCTGGTACTTCAAAACAAGCCTGGAACATCCTCAAATCTTCCTACCAGGGAAATGACAGGGTCAAAACAGTTAAATTACCGACCTTGTGGACGCAATTCGAGACTCTAAGGATGACAGAGTCCGAAACTGTAGATCAGTTCATGACCAGAGTCATGGGAATCATGAACCAGATCAGATTGACTGGTGAAACCATCACTGATCAACGCATTGTTGAGAAAATCCTCAGAAGTTTGCCCAAGAAATTTGAAATGGTTCTAAAAGCCATCCTTGAATCCAAGGATCTGTCAAGATTTTCAACAGATGAGTTAATTGGTTCTCTAGTGACACATGAAACCAGACTACATCTCACAGATGCGTCAATCTCTAATGCCTTCCAAATTCAATTATCATTCAAAAGAGGGAAATGCAGAGGAAGAAGTAGAGGAAGAGGGAACAATCAAGGTAACCCTCATACCAGTGGAGGGAATAGACAACAATATCCAAATCAAAATTTCCAAGGTCAAAGAAATCAACAACAAAATCAACATCAGAATTTCCAGCCTCAAAGAGGCAGAGGGAGAAGATTAAATGACAAAACTAGCATTCAATGCTATTACTGCAAAAAGTATGGGCACTATGAATCCGAATGCAGGAAGAAGCAGGCAGATGAGCTCTCAGGAAGAGCACACGTGTCAAATCATATGGGAGACACCTCAAGAGGTATGTTTCTCTCATGCCACAAAACTGAACAACCTAAAGATCTCTGGTTATTGGACAGTGGATGCAGCAATCACATGACAGGTAACAAAGAAATACTTTCATGCCTTGATTCTTCAATCTCATCTGATATTAGACTTGGAAATGATCATTTAGTCAAAGTTCAAGGAAAAGGAATTGTTCCTATTCTTACTAAACAGAATGTAAAGAAAGACATATGTAATGTCTATCATGTTCCAGACTTGAAACATAACTTGTTCACCGTAGGACAGCTGATTGAAAAAGGATGTAAGGTACTTTTTGAGGGAGCATCTTGCAAAATCTATGATAGAAAACCCAACAGAAAATTGATTTCTGAAATCTATATGACTCCAAATAGGATGTTTCCCCTTAAATTCAAAACTGCAAATCTGAGTCAACCTTATGCACAGAGTGCATCAACCCTGAATGCAACAATGGTTTGGCAAACAAGATTTGGACATCTACCATTTCAGAGTCTAAGTCTTCTTCAGAAAAACTCCATGGTCAAAGGTCTCCCTATTTTTAAAGAGAAAATTCCCCTATGTGAGTCTTGCATACTTGGAAAACATAAAAGAACTAGTTTTCCACAGTCTTCCAATCAAGCCAAACAACATCTTGAACTTGTTCACACTGACCTATGTGGACCAATGCAGACAGAGTCAATAGGTGGTAGTTTTTACTTTCTAACATTTATTGATGATTTCAGCAGGAAAATATAGATCTATTTTCTCAGACATAAGTGTGAAACATTTACAAAATTCAAAGAATTCAAGGCAGAAGCTGAAAAATAGAGTGGAAAATACATCAAAGCACTCAGGTCAGATGGAGGAGGAGAATACAACTCCAGAGAATTTGCAAATTTCTGCAAATCTCAAGGCATCATCATGCAAGCAATAGCAAAGTATACCCCACATCAGAATGGAGTGGCTGAAAGAAAAAATCAGACCATCATGAATATGGCATGACCAATTTTCAAAGAGAAATGTCTCTCAAATACTTTTTGGGTTGAAGCAGTAGCATGCTCATTTTATCTTTTGAAGAGATCACCAACCACCGGTCTATAGATGAAAGTTCCCCAAGAAGCATGGAGTGGGACAAATCTCAATGTAGCTCATCTAAGGACATTTGGATGCATAGCATATGCACACATACCTTCCGAATTAAGGAAGAAGCTTGATAACCAAAGTGAGAAATGTATTTTCACTGGATATAGTGAAACATCTAAAGCCTAAAGGATTTACAATCCAATCACCAAGAAATTAATTCTCAGCAGAGATGTACAATTTCTAAAAAATAAATTCTAGAATGATTCAGAAAATCAGCAAGTGGACAGTCAAAATCCATTGCTGCCAAGTTCTGAAAACACAGAAAATTCAGAGCAACCAGTACCTCAAACCATTCTTCCAAGAATGCAAGTCCAAGGACAACCAGATAACTCACAGGATAAATCAACTTCCAGCAGGGAATCATTCTCTGAACCACAGAATCAGAGAACTCGAAGTTTGAGAGAAATCCATCAGCAGTTGGATGACTTTCAACAACACAATCTTTTTGCTTTAATGTCATGTCAACCTACATCCTTTAAGGAAGCAACCAAGGAGCCACATTGGGTTCAAGACATGAACCAAGAAATTGACTCCATTGAGAAGAACAAGACATGGGATCTTGTTGATTTTCTAAGACACAAGAAAAGTATTGGTGTCAAGTGGGTTTACAAAACTAAACTAAATGAAAAAGGACAGAATGAAAAGCACAAGGAAAGACTTGTTGCCAAAGGCTTCTCACAACAACCAGGGACTGATTATGGTGAAACTTTTGCTCCAGTAGCAAGGTTAGACACTGTCAGAACTCTAATGGCCATAGCAGCACAACACAAATGGCAAGTATGCCATATGGATGTCAAGTCAGCATTCTTGAATGGTTTCTTAGAAGAAGAAGTTTATGTCGATGAACCACCTGGATTTGAAGTCCCAGAGCACCCAGCCAAAGTGTATCGGTTGAACAAAGCCTTGTATGGCTTAAAGAAAGCTCCAAGAGCTTGGTACAACAGAATTGACACCTATCTTATCAAAAGTGGTTTCAGCAGAAGCCAAAATAAACCAACACTTTATACCAAAACAGATCAGCATGATAAAATACTAATTGTATGTTTATATGTTGATGACATGATTTACACAGGAAATCCAGAGCTAACAAATTTCAAACATGCCATGCAATCTGAGTTTGAGATGACAGATCTTGGCATAATGAAATATTTTTTAGGCATTGAAGTTCATCAATCAGACAAAGACATTTTTGTCTATCAGCAAAAGTATGCAGCAGACATCCTCAAAAGGTTTCGTATGGAAGAATGCAATCCAGTAGAAACCCCCATCCCTTTAGGCACAAAATTAAGCAAGAATGATGAAGGTCCCATAGTAGATTCTACTTTATACAAAAGTTTGTTGTATCTTACAACAACTAGGCCTGACATCATGTATGCAGCTAGCCTTGTTTCCAGATTCATGGAATCACCAAAAGATTCGCATTGGAAAATGGCAAAACGAATTCTGAGATATGTAGCAGGAACAATAAATTTCGGTTTATGGTACACTGACTCTGATAGTAATCAACTTTTTGGTTACACAAATAGTGACTTTGCAGGCAGCCTAGATGAAAGGAAAAGCACATCAGGATATGTTTTTCAACTAGGCACGAACCTAATTTCATGGGCATCAAAGAAGCAGTCAATTGTATCCACATCTTCTGCAGAGACAAAGTATGTAGCTGCTACCTCAGCTTCATGTCAAGTTGTATGGCTGAGAAGATTATTGAAAGACATGTCACAAACAGAAAATGATCCAACTCTTATTTTCTGTAACAATACATCAGCAATTGCATTATCTAAGAACCATGTGTTTCACAAGAAAAGTAAATACATTGACACTCGGTTTCATTTCATACACGAGCTAGTCAATAATGGTGATATTGCACTACAATTTTGTGGTTCTAGAGATCAACTTGCTGATATCTTCACAAAGCCACTAGGAAAGTCAATTTTTTTATTTTCAGAGACAACACTTAGGCATAGTCAGTGTTGATGATTGTAACTGTTGAGTTTAAGAGGAAGTGTTAAATATAATGTAACCTCAACAGTCTGACTGTACACTGCCAGCTGTACTAGACAGTTGTACATTCTATTTTTTTCTTGCTTGAGCATACTTAGCTCAACCATCTCCCATTGCATTGTACTTCAACTTGTTCAGTACTTCTTGATACATTTCAATATACTGTTCTATTCTTTCTCTCTGCAATTCCCTTTGCTTCACAATTTATCAAAGGAGAGGAGGAGACTTTCTTATTATAAAAGCAATTCCTTCTGGAAGTATTGACACAAGAAGTTAAAGTTGAGGTAAAATTCTCATAAGCCTTGAATAAAAGGCGAGCAACAAACATCCTTTCCTTTTGAACCTCTTCGAGTTCTCAGGTATGTTTTCGACCTTCTACAGCGAGATAAATCTATGTTGGTAGAGCAGAGAACCATTTTTCCCGGGGTTGCACGCGTACTTTGGAAACTTTTTTGCTAAGTGCTTGATAAATTTAAGTCAGTGTTATTCCAGAAATGGATGTAGCTTTGGACAGATTGTCCACACTGCCAGACAGCCTCCTTTTTCTCATCCTTTCTAAACTCTCCTTTCTAGAGGTAGTCCAATGCTCCGTCCTCTCTAAAAGATGGAGATTCCTTTACAGAGAAATGCCCAATCTCGTCCTCTGTCCCTATCTTCTCACACCGCTCCGTCTCCAGCCTCCCACACCCGATCCCCAATCCATGGCAACCGTGGAGAATATAATATCCAACATATTGCATCTCACACCGCTCCGTCTCCAGCCACCCACACCCGATCCCCAATCCATGGCAACCGTAGAGAATATAATATCCAACATATTGCAGTCGCATTCGTCAGATCTGATGGCCGTTAGTCTCACCAACGACACCGCCCCTTGGAATCCCACTCCCATATATTCAATCCCATGGCAGTTTACCCGCCAAAGCGTATCCAATTGGTTGCAGCGCATTTCCAGAAAGAATGTCGAAAAGCTCATTCTCAGAGATTCTACAACTAGGGAAAGCCCGGTCCCGGAGGCCCTTTTTTCCTGCAGTCGTCTCATTCAACTCGAACTCTTCAACTATATTCTCACACGTATTCCAACCCAATTCGCCGGATTCAATCATCTCTTGTTTTGCACCTTCATGTCCATCGAACTGACAGATGACTCTTTAGCCATCTTTATCTCCCAGGGCCCTCTTCTTCTGAAACTTCACTTACAGGAATGTGTTGGCTTGTGGAGGCCCGTCATTTCCTCTGTCAAGATTACACATTTAAATCTGTCTTCATGGCGTTGAAGTTTTGAATGTGAAGTGCCCCAAACTTAAAAAAATCAGCAACTGGAGAGAAGTAAATGACTGACAGTGAATGAAATGTCGTTTCACGAGCTTTCCCCGTCTGTCAAAGGGGTGGAAATGAATCGTGGAAATAATTTGACTGTCTTGTGGTTGGGTTTATCTCCGAGCCGTGAAGGAGAATACGGTTGCTCGGCAAACAGGCTTCTTCAGATAGTGGGAGGTTTGAAATCATTGAAGGCGCTTCATATCGGGTTTAGGTTTCTCTTTGGAAGGCGACTGCTGGCTGTTCCTATTCTCAACCTACTTGGGAGGCTTCCCAATCTCGAGCATTTTGGCCTCAAGGGATCCTTTGCTTGGTAAGAAAATAATTCTCATCTTTTTATTATTAGTATTTAATTATTGTTATCGATATATATCCACATAAGCCTTGAATGTATTGAGAATCAGCCCTTTAATTTATTATACATCAAAGCATACATACACGTTTAAATGATTTTAGTTTCTGAGTATTAGCTTTTGCATGTAGAGGGAGGAGTAAATCCAGTGCCATCGTATTTAAGTTCGCCAGTAGCTAATCTTCAGTCAGTAGAAATACACATCAACGAATGTGACGAGACAGAAATTGGTTTCTTGGGCTGTCTGCTTCAAAGATCTCCTAACCTCAAAAACTTTAAATTACGCTTTCCAGAGGAGTCTGAACGTAAACCAAATAAATGGTTTAAAGAAAAATGGGCGAATTTGAAGAAAGCTCATGTACAAGGAAAGCTACCTGAAAAGATATGCGAATTTTTTATATCTGACCATTCTTTTCACTATGCCAGGATTATGTACACCAGTTGGTGATATTAAAATGGACTGCTAAGTAACAATGGTTGGACAATTTTGTTACAAATATAATTTTTGTTGCTCATATTATGAACGGATGAACAGAGATCCTTTATGATTATGTACTCTAGTAACTATTATATTGTGATATTTAAATGGATTGGTAAATGACAATGGTTATTATACTGTGATATTTAAATGGATTGGTAAGAGAAAATGGTTAGAAAATATGGTTACAAATATGAAATCCAATGAAATATACTGATTAAATTACGGTTTCCAAAGGAATCTGAAGGTAAATCAAATAAATGGTTTAAAGAAAAATGGGCAAATTTGAAGGAAGCTCATGTACCAGGAAAGATACCTGAAAAGATATGCGAATTTCTCTGTTATATCTGACCATTCTTTTCACTATGCCAGGATTATGTACACCAGTTTGTGATATTAAAATGGACTCCTAAGTAACAATGGTTGGACAATATTGTTACAAATATAATTTTTGTTGTGCATATTATGAACAGATGAACAGAGATCCTTTATGATTATGTAAACTAGTAACTATTATAGTGTGATATTTAAATGAATTAGTAAGTGACAATGGTTAGACAATACTGTTACAAATATGTTTTTTGTTGTTCATATTAAATTACTAGCACAGCCGCAAATTTGTGGCTGTGAACGCCGAAAGGTTTGGCTCGCCTAGAAAATGAAAAGCGGAACAGAAACATTCAGATGGATGGGCTTCGTCGCTGCCATATGGCTGCAGGTAATCCATGGAACCAACTTCGATTTCTTTCTCTCATTATTCCTCGGTTCTGAAGGAAGTATTAGACATCGACCAGGTCCATCTCAACAATATTGTAGTGGCCTCTGATCTAGGCAAGGCGATGGGCTGGTTATCGAGCCTCGCTTCTCTTTAT
>ML778473.1:1909131-1929272 GCA_009831015.1 Picea engelmannii
ATATATATAATGAAATATATGTACAGTAAGATATATAAGCACAGGTATTGCACACTTATCACAGCTGGTTCAACACGGTAAGGTACCTGATCTGCATTCGAAACTTTGCGAATGAGAGAGGCTTTGCGTTGGGGCTCTCCACCAGTTACGTGGGGTTGAGCGCGGCGGTTTACACCTCTATCCAGACCGCAATAGCTCCCCGCACCGAATCCCTTTTCCTGCTCTTGAATGTCGGGATTTCTGCCATGGTCTGCTTCCTCTCGGTGCTCTTCGTTGTAGGGGCAAACCAAAAGGAAATGGCACAAATGCAAAGGGCATTCTTGGTGGCAATTTCCTACGGAATTGCCATAGTCACGGGTATGTATATGCTTGTCCTGGATTTTGTGTCGCTCTCGTCCTCGTCTAGCAAGCTGCATGCATTAATTTTTCTTTGCGTTTTGCTCGTACCTGTGTCTCTTTCTCTTTCTGTTACCCTCTTTATCATGGACATGAGAAACCGACCACAATAAAAAGCAGGATGGATGGGGTTACCATAGGAGGAAGAATATGAAACGAATGGATGCGGCAGCCATAGGAAGAATATGAAAGGAATGGATGCGGCCGCCATAGGAAGAATATGAAAGGAATGGATGCGGCTGCCATCATCTTAGGAATTGAAGTAAATTTGTAATTTCAAGTAAGTTTGTTAATTATTTGAACGTGGCAATTAGATAGATGGTTACAGAGTAATTTCTTAATTATATTAAGTAAATGTTAAAAAATAAACAGGTTAACTGATGCCTTTAGAAATGCTAGAAAGATATGAATATGAGATCTCATTCATTGATTTGGAAGCACGACTAAGAATATGTCAGCATCTTCAATTGATAACCACAGGATTGAATCATTAAATGTGCCCATTGTCAATAGTGTACGCCTTTCGGCGTAATTAAGTTTATTCTTATTGGTTATATTAACATATTGCCTAATCATTCATTTAATAAGATTTTGCTGACCTTGATGCAATTTTTAGTTTGATTCATGTGAGTTTGGTGAATGGTATTTTTAGTATTTTTTATCTAGTTAAGTTTATATTTATATGTATTAGAAACTAAATAAAGATAGAATTGTTATCATTATCAATTTGTGTGTGTATATATTGGTTTTATTTGAAAATAAACACATTATTCTATCATAATCATATGTCAACAATACACAAAATTAAGAGATAATTTAGTTCTTATCCAATAACCTCCTAAAGTCATTTAAGAAATCTATTCACTTAGAAACATATTCAATTTGACAATAATCTCTACAGTAACAAATTATGCGACTAAATATTAGCACACAAGACAAGTACGATTTACCTTTTCAAATAATATAATTTTAATAAACTTAAAAATCCAAATGAAAAATTCTCTAGCTGAATAATATCCCAACATTCTAGCTGCTACATTTTGATGTACATAGTAATCTTTGCAATGTTGCTAGCTATTTTATAACATGAATATTTTGCAACTATACACATTTTTATTTTCTCTTCATAAGTGAAGTATGAGAGTGGTTTATAGTTGGTACAAACTAATCATGGTATTTATGGAGATGGATTTTGGTAAGGCAACTTTTAATGAATTGTTTTATTGAATGAATATGTTGTGAGTGTCATGCTGTAATAAATTGTTTTTAATGATTATTTCTAGTGAAGATGTAGGATAACTATTATATTAAATTCTTTCCAATAAGAGAGTTGACCTCTTTTATCTTTAGTCTTCAAGTAAGTAGTTGTTTGGTTGTTCAGGTACACTATGTAGTTGTTTGGTTGTCCCGCCTTTAACATTATCATAAATCACAAATTTTATCTACCATGTTAGATTATCCTTAACATGATTGTATATTTGGGTTATCTAAGGATTAGCTACAAAGTCAACTATTGACTATGTGGTTGGACCTTATGATGAATTCAATCTACAATCAAGTTAAGGATGGTGGAATGATACCAAAACTTAATAATCATTTATTTTAGGTATCATTCGGTCATTCTTAACTTAATAAAAAAAAATTATCTTGGTCTGCTGCGCGACAATACATACATGTCGCAGGTGGTTGTGGGAAGTCTCTTGCATAGTGCCCTAGTTTCTGATAGTTATGACTAACCACAGGTCCTCTACCTCCTCCTAAACCTCTTCCACCATGACCTCCTCCTCTAAATATTTTTCTATTACCTTGATTATCTCCACGTAGTGTGTTATAATGCGGTACTTGATTATACCGCATATGTGCATTATTGTATTTTTGTTGATTTGTGCACTATTGTGCATTATTATACTATGGTGGCGCTCCAAATTATTACACATTCTTTTACTGTGGTTATGGTTGAAACTGTTACACAGTATTATACTGTGAATACTGTTCATTATTATATTGTGTCTCTTGTGTCGGTTTTTGTGTCATTAACTCAACTTGTACCTTATATGCATTATATGTCCTCTCCTTCATTATCTCTAAGGTTCTGGAGTCAGCGTATTCATGGGACAATGATAACAATCATTCCCATGTGTTATGCATATCTCACACTATGGTCCTCCTGAAGATAAATGATTTGGCATACCTACTCCTATATACTACGCAAATAATGGACACTTATTCTTATGATGATGTTCTATCTTTCATAGAGTACACCAAACATCTTCTCTTTTATCCTTACCTTTATTTTGATTCAACTGAAATGTTAAGTTCTTCATATCTTGTCGCAACTCTTCCACAGCTAGATATGTCTGATTATATTGTTTTTCTTGTAACTATAAGGCTGCTTGCAAGGCCTCAACCTAACTTTGGAACTTTTGTTGTCTCAAAGGATACGTTAAATGTGCCAACAAAGAGTTAACAAATAAATGTCTATGTTGCATATCAATAATAGCGTACTTCGACTTACCTTTTAGTCTTTTGAACTTCTAGTCCACCTCTCAGACTAATTCTTCTGGTTTCTACTTGATATTTATCATTTCAGTCATGAACTGATGCTCTGAGCTTGGTTTCTAAAATTCATTGATTAATTTCCTCTTCACTTCTGATATAGCTGTAGGCACTCTTGTTTGATTATTTGTTGAGAGAACCATGTACCAATCTAATGTATGGTATCTTAATGTGATTTCTAACTGTGCAATCTTTGTATCTTCACTTGTAATCTGCTTAATTGCCTGTATCTTCTTGAAGATAAACAAATGATTTTATGGGTCCTATGACGCTTTTCCTCGAAACTCTGGTAACCTAATGGTTGGACCTTGTCCTTCCATTGTGAATTTTGTTGTACTACCACCTCCATGTAGTGTAGATACTTGACTTGTACTTGTTGAACTTATACTTCTTCTTGATTTTCCATTGGACCCACGTCCTGTACAAATTCTTCTACAACTAATCACTTGTTGATTAAACGATTTTTATTCTTCATATGTCTTAGTTGCACATGGGGTTTTATCGTTCCAGACTAATTCATATATGGAACAGATATCCTTCTTCGGCACTGGACCCATGACCTCTATTTTTCCTCCGATATGTTGTGAAAAATATTTCATCAATCTTCCATGTCGCACAACGATCATCTACCCCTTCCTAATCATTGTCGAAGTCCTCTCGCTTAGCAACTTCCCTATTCCAACTATTGATATTATACTGGTAGGGTCATCCATTGCATGTCACTCCTTATTTCCTTATTATTTCTCTGACTTGTTGCTCATCCATCATTATGGGGTCCATTTCTTCCTTCTTCTAGCCTTCGTCCAGAGCCCTCTCCATTTCTCAAATATTCCTTAGTGCTTCCCCTAACTTCCCCATGCATGTACAGTGATTTAGCTTTATGATTCCATGGTCATCACACAGTTATCATGTAATAAAATTTGATTGATGTGTACATAGACCTAATGTACATCCCTCTTGGTCCTTTCAGGAAATCTTTCTCTGTAGCAATATATGGCTTCGTTGTATCGACTGCAAATTCAGTAATAAACCTTGTAGTAATATTGTCTAACTAGAAATCCACTAAGCGCGTGAATTTATTATTAACCATTTCCAACTATGTGATGTTCTCAATGGTCCACTCTACTGGCCTAATATGATTAGTGAGATGGTTATCCTTTAACCTCAAAATCCACTCCTATAATAACTATGGAAAATAATAGAAATATACCTCATTCAAATCAATAAACAAATACCTCTACATATACTAGCATGGTGTATACCTGGAACTTCTATTATCTTTTTGCATGCAATTGAGATGCATTGTTTCTAGCCATATTTCAATATCTTTCTTTGTAGGGTTCCATGGCCTAAACATTCCTTTCTACTACTAAATCTTCTTCATTTACCTTCTCAACATATCTCTTTGATGTTGTTCTTCTGAGTTCCAGTCAGCAACGAAACCATTTTTTGGATGTATGGGTTGACTTGGGTTCTACCTTAGTTCTCCAACAAAACCATTTTCACCATTTTCCCTTTTGGTAAACCAGAAAGCTACTACACCATTTACAGAGTGCACAACATAGTCTCACCTGATATGGCTTATGGTTGATTGTAGGTTTCATATGTATGCGGTCATGGAAGGGATTGGGTATGGTCATTTTACTTCTTCTACTTTTACATGCATTTTACCATAACATTCTTCAGATCTACTATTTTATACATTCATTAACATCTACTCTACATCATTATTCTAGTGCGTGTTGTAAATAAACCATAACAAATTCATTCATATAACCAGTCATTGACCATAAGCATAAAAAAGAAACACAATACACATAAAAACACCATTTTACCATCGTTCAACACCCCCGCGGGCCTACACCAACAAAGATCTTCAACATTATTTCTTATTCTTCAACATTATTTCTTATTCTTCATCAAAATAGTGTTGCACACATTACATTGTAGTTTTAGTTCTGTTGAGGTTGACCAATGTTGCACCAAGCTCCATAGCTTGCGACCTGGCCCTCAATTACATTCCAAAACTAACTTTATCTAAGCTCCACAACTCTCAACAACACAAATACTTCGACTCAGACTCAAAAGATGCTAAAGTACTTCGCTCATGCAAAAGTGATACTCTAAGATAAGATCTAAGATTCCTCTAACTATATCATACATCCTCTATTTATACAAAAAGGTGGGTAAAACCCCTTACATTATGACTCAAAAAACCTAATTCTAAGTGCACTCCACTTGTCCACATTCTAATTGTCTTTCACATGGTTGGTCTTTGATCCAACCCCTCCTTACTTTGACTCTGCACTAGCCTTCCTTATTTCCTAGCGTGTTGCTTCATTTTCCTTCTTGTGCACTATTTCCTCCTCATTTTGTGGCACGCGCTACTTCCCTTGGTCCATTTTACTCACTTGTTGCATTGAATCCCAATATTTTCTGCTCCAACACTAGCCTAAATGTACATTACATTTACACTTGGTATCAATTGGCTCACCAGCCTATATTTACAATTACAAAAGGTTCTAGATCAGATACATTACACCTCGTCTTTCCTCTCCTTTCCTTACAAGGTGTTAAATTTTCAAACATATGTAATAAGCACTAAGAGAAACCCTAATTATGGAGATCCTCCAACAAATGATTTTCTGGAAAATGAAATCCCAGCAGAGGGGTCCCCCAAGTTGAAACCAGATGCCATGAATCTAATGCAACTGAAATTTCATCCATTCGAAGCTAGATTAGAGTTTTATCATGAGTTTCAACTTTCCTCCTCAAACCATTTAGGAACAATTTGGCAATTTTGTATGGGGGTTTAAAATCCAAACTGAGTGAAATAACAAAGTTCTATAAGCTCACACATGTCTATTTGTCTAGGTCCCATGCAACCATGCTACCCATAACTCCCTAGCACAATGTTCTTCAAAATCGACCACTTGTTCAAAAATTACACTCTCCCTCCCTGAGTACAACCCTAGCTCTCGAGTCCTCCAACAAACAATTTTTAAGGAAACATAGAGATAATGGAAGGGATACCCTAGCTTAAATACGTTTCCCCAAATCCAATGCAATAGACGGTTCATCCATCTGAAGCCTCATTACAGTTTTATCGCGAATTGCAGCTGACCTTCTCAAGCCATTCAAGGACATGTTAGCAATTTGGCCCAGGGGAATAAAATACAAATTGAGCAGCATATTGGAGTTTTGTAAGATCCCACATATCTATTTGGCCAAATCCCATGCAACCAAACTACCCATAATATCTTGACATAGTTTTCTTCAAAATCGACCACTTGTTCATAAATTGCATTGTGCCTCACTGAGCAAAACCCTAGTTCCAAAGATCCTCCATCAAACACTTTTTCAGGAAACAAAATGATGGGGCAGTGGTCCCCCTAGTTGAAATCAGGTACCCTGAATCCAATGCAATTGATAGTTTTTCCATCCAAGGTTTGGTTAGAGTTTTATTGTGAGTTCCAACTCACCTCCTCAATCCATTCACGGATGTCATGTTGTCAATTTGGTCTGGGGGCACAAAATGAAAAACGAGTGGCATAACAGAGTTATGTAAGCTCCCACATGTCTGTTTGGCTAAGGCCCATGTGACCACATCACCCACTATTTCTTGACACAATTTTCTTCAAAATCGACCACTTGTTCAGAAATTGCATTGTACCTCACTAAGAAAAATCCTAGTTTCGGAGATCCCCCAACAAACTCTTTTTTTGCATAACGAACTGACGATGGAGGGGTCCTGATAGATGAAATTGGGTGCCCCAAATCTAGTGAAATAAATGGTTCATCCATATGAGGATTGATTATAGTTTTATTTTGATTTGCAAATTGTCTCCTCAAGCCATTTAGAGACATGTTTGAAATTTGGTCTAGGGGCATAAAATCCAAACCAAGTAGCATAATGATGTTCCTTAATATCTCACATGTATGTTTAGCCAAGGCCCATACGAACGTGTTACCCATAATATCCTGTCATAATTTTTTTCAAAATCTAGCACATGTTCATAAATTGCATTGTGCCTCACTGAGCAAAGTCGTAGTTCTAGAGATCCGCCAATAAACTCTTTTATATGGAATGGAATGATGGCAAAGGGGTTCCCCTAGATTAAATTGGGTGCGTTCAATCCAATTCAACCAATGATTCATGCATTCAAGACTCGGTTATATTTTTGTCACAAGTTGCAACTCACCTACTCAAGCCATTCAGGGACATGTTGGAAATTTGGTTCAAGGGAATAAAATACTAACTGAGAAACAAGGTAAGGAAAGACATGGAAAGACAATGCAAGGCATGGAAAGGCAAGGAGATGAATGGAAAGTAAAGGAATGTCATGACAAGTAAAGTCAAGGAAAGGAAAGGAAATGCAATACAAGACAAGGCAATGCAAGGAATTACGAGGCATGGAAAGGAAAGGAATGGAAACGCAAGACATGGAAAGGAAAGGCATGAAATGGGAAGGCAAGGAAACGAAAGGAAAGATTTGGCAAATATAGGAAAGGCTAGACACAACAAGTCAAGGTAGATCAAGTCACAGAAAGACAAGGTCTTGGTCTAGGTATAGGTCTAGGTATGGCAAGGAAAGGAAAGGAAATGTAAGACATGTAAAGGAAAGGAAATACATGGTAATGTAAGGAATGCCATGGAAAGTTAAGGGAAAGAAAGGCAAGGCAAGGCTAGACATGGCATGGCCTAGACCTAGACCATGACCTAGACATAGACATATACCTAGACCATGACATAGACCTAGACCTAGAATTAGACCTACACAATGACCCTGACCTAGACCATGATCTATACCATGACATATACCATGACCTAGACCATGGCAATACAAGACAAGGCAAGGAAAGGTACACCAAGCCAAGGCATCGCAATACAATCCATGGAAAGGAAAGGAAGGCCAAGGAAAGGCATTGAAAGGAAAGACATGGAAATGAAAGGAAATGCAAGGAAATGATAGAAAGGGAAAGGCAAGGCATGACAAGACATGGAAATGAAAATCATGACATGGCAAGTCAAGTCAAGGTCTAGGTATAGGTCTAGGTCTAGGTATGGCAAGGAAAGGAAAGGAATGACATGGAGAGGAAAGGAATTGCATGGAATGTAAAGGAAAGGCATGACAAGGCATGGTAAGGTAAGGTCTAGATATAGGCCTGGCTCCAGGTATGCCAAGGAAAGGAAAGGAAAGGAAATGTAATGCATGGAAATGCAAGGTAAGGCATGGAAAGGCAAGGCATGACATGTCAATTCAAGGCACGACAAGGAAAGATAATTCAATGAAAGGAAAGGATAGCCAAGTCAAGGCATGGCAAGGCAAGGCATGACATGGAAAGGCAAGGAAAGGAAAGACATGGAAAGGCTAGGAAACATACTTAATTCATGTGTGTAATTTTGTTTTCATGCAATGGATTTCATCCCTCGCCACTTGAAGCTTATACCTACATTGAACTTGCAATGATGTGATCATTCCTCACTCTCAATGTCATTACAAGGCTACAAAAAGTGACTATGAAAACTTATCTCTTTAATTAGAAAGTAATAGAGGAAAAGCATTAAAAATAAACATAGACTACGATGAATTTTAACACGAAAATAACATGATCATATTAGAATATAAAATTTTCCATCCAATGATTTAAAGGAACTACCTACAATTGTAAATCAAGTGAATGGAACAAAGTCTAAGGGGAGAGAAAAGTCTACTTGATGAAGCACATTTTAAATTTTAAAAAGGTCCCTAAGTTTTAAAATTTTGGGCCTATTTGAGGCCTCGATGGGATCTTTGCAATGGTTGGTGATGGATAGAATGATAAAAAAGACAAATATATTGGCATATCTCTCATTAAGGAAATGAATAAATGGCATGCTAATATTTTTACCTATAATAATGTGTGAAGTGGATTTGGAGAAAAATATTGTGCAACTATAGGTATTTGGAGACTCTACAGTGACTATCAAATGCATGAGTAATGAAATCCATGCCCACGATACTAGTTTTCCATAGCTGGCATTACACTTAAAGGATATTTTTGGTCCTTTTCATATGATTAGTTTTACTTATATATATATATATATATATATATATATATATATATATATATATATATATATATAACTGAAGAGTTTTCTCAATTCACTATCTAAGGAAACTTTGGACTTGGATAAATGATTTTTTCTCTTAGATGAATTTATTGGGGGACATCTAGTTTTCTCAAGGTCTTGTTTCCTTTTATAATTTTGATCTTATTTGGTTGTTGACCTATAATATGTCAACTAATGATGACATATTTTGATTAGAACTCAATTAGGTATTTAATTTTTTGGGAAAACTTATTAAGAACATATTGGCAGTGGGCTTCTAGGCAACAAAAAACTAGTCAAACATTGTATGTGCATCAGCACCTAAGGATTGTATTTTCTATTTGTCTTGAAGAGAAAGTGAAAAAAAAAAATATTGGAGAAAAACGTGTACGGTGGCTCTTGCAAAGGATATTCATAATAAATAGAGAAACATCATAAAGAACATACAAATGGCATTTTGAGAGGAAGCATCCATCATAATTCATCACAAACCTAGGAATACCAATAGATTCTCATAAAACTATAAATAACCTGAAAGGTAATCATAAGATTTTAAGAGTCTTGTTATCTTGCAACATGTAAAAAGAACTACAAAAATCCCTCAAAATCCCTTCCCCTTAATGACAATTGCACACATAATAGTAAAATATTCAAGGAATTCATAGCTGTAATAAACTCAATACGATAACTAAAAATCGTGAGGATAGCCTACATTCAAGCACTCACAAAACCCTTTCAAGTTTTACGCAAAGTATTGAATCTCTACATTACATGGTAAAATTACAAATCTCACATGAAGAAGCTTCACCCATGATGAAGTAGAGCTCATTGAAGGGCACATGCATGATCTCTAATTTCTATACTAAAGCCGCCAATTATGCAAAATAGAGGTTCCATACACATATTGCACATCCCACAACAAGAAGCTTAGGAATAATCTATGCATAACCAAGAAGAAGGTGACCGACCTAGTGGAGTGTAGGTAAGACATACCAACCATCACCTTCCCAAGTCCTTGTCATAAAACTAGGATTCAAATTATTAGGCTCTCAAACTTTTCTCTTCTTTGTAAAATAAACTATTTTAGCCTCTAAAAAATAACCCAAAAAAATCGGAAAATTCATTACATTTGTTTTCTTCCACAGAGGAGAGAGATACTTTTCACAATTTACCCTTTTCCTAAAAATATCATATTAATACTATTATTTTTACAATAGAGAACTATAGACAACAAAAAACTTTCTAAAGATAAATTTGTAAGAGTGACTTAAGTGAAGAAGTTAGATTGCTTCCTATAACTAGATTTGGGTAAGAATTTAGGTAGGAAGGAAGTTGACTTGACCTCTATCCCTAGAGGAGGATGTCACCTATTCTTGGGGTTAAGACTTTCATGGACATGACCATCCACTAACTAGGGAAGTACTTGGAGTTTCTTGTGAGATATTACCTCACCGGTTCTTAGGGTTAATCCTCCCCTAGACATGAGGGTCCATGGTTTACCCCGTTTACCATCCACTAAGTGTGGAAGTACTTGGGGTTTCCTGTGAGATATTACCTAGCAAAAAAAAGGAGGTTGACTTTGTCCACTTATTAACTTAAACAGATTTTGTGATTAATGTCCACTTATTAACTTAAACCAATTTTGTGATTAATGGTAGGGAATAAGTGCAAAAAAAAATATTATAAATTTATTTAGTGGTTTACGATGGATTTTAATGGTTTAATATGAATTGACTTAAAAAGTGGACAAATTGAAAAATTTAACTATAAGTAAAGGAAAAATTCCTACCAAATTTAAGGGAGAAATCCCATGGAAAAATAGATGATTTTTTCCACTTATTCTATTTATGATGGCTTCTAACAAATAAGAACCACTTTATAAAAATGCATATTACCTCATACTAAGTCTACACGTCATCTTCCAAAAAGTCAAACCAGAATATGGGTAGTAATACCATCCGTATGTAATAGCAACACCTCATTTCCACCAATCTCTAAACCCCTTTTTACATGAAAGTTCAAGAAATTACCCTAAATTATCATATTTCTACCAACCTCCAAATTCTCTTCCACACTCTTCTTTATATATAGTTACATCGAAAAGCGTACACCTATTGACAATGGGCACAAGTAATCACCTTTTAATCTAAAATTGTAATCTTATGGCTAACAATTGAAGATGTTGGCATATTCTTAGTCATACTCTCTAATCAATGGATGAAATTTAATGCTCATAACTTCCTTGCATTTCTAAATACTTCCGTTACCTTTTTTACTTTTTCAAATTTACTTTATATGATTAAAAAATTACTTCTCTAACCATTGATTGACAGGCTAACTGATTAAGAAAAATTAATATGTATAAAACTTTGCATTGCCACTTTCTTTGAGATTAAGCATTTGTAGCTCGACACAGTGGTAGGTACGATAGTGATAGCTGACCATAGTGGAAGCTGGGCGTCGTTTCAACTAGCACAATGGTTTTTCAATGGCTGATACCTTTCGGCATTCTCAAGCCGCGAGTCGGTTGTGCTAGTAGAGAATCATTTTAACATTGGTATTTAATGTGTTGTATGTGAAGGATGTTAAATATAATGTAACCTCAACAGTCTAACTGTACACTGCCAGTTGTACTGGATAGTTGTACTTTGTAATTTTGTCTTGCTTGAGCATACTTATCTCAACCATCTCCCATTTCATTGTACTTCAACTTGTTCAATAGTTCTTGATACATTTCAATATACTATTCTATTCTTTCTCTTTGCAATTCTCTTTGCTTCACAATTTATCATGGTATCAGAGCTACAACAGTAAGCCTCTTCACACAGTTCAGAGAGCAACACGATCCTCATAGTACAGAGCTTCATAGATCTTGAGAGCACGTGACACAGACTTTTCACAAGGCTTGGAGAGTTGTCCGTAAGACTCTCTAAAAGATCGTCGTAAGAAGCTTGCAAATGAAGTAGAGAACACATAAGAAGAAACTTTAAAGAAACCTGGACAATTTTTCAAAGAACCGTCAAAGATTGACGCAGAAGAGCTGCAGAACTAAAGAATGTTTAAAGAACTTGAAGATTTCTCACTAATTCATTAAAGATTCATGCAGAAGGCAGAATCGTTTAAAGATTTTTGGAAATCGCTCAAATCTGTCAAAGATTGTAGCAGAGAATGAAGAATTCGTGTATTTCTTTCAAATCTTTGAAAGATTCATGAATCTTTCTATCACAAGGGTAAAGAATGCGTCTCGGGTTAAAAGAACAGCCACTGAGGCCGTAAGATTCATCCTGTGAAGGAATCCAGAGTGGGAATCCAATTCAGAAGGAACAAGGAGAGCGCGAAAAGGTGGAAGCATTTCAGTCGTCATATCTTGCGCAAAGGATCGACAGCCGTTGGATCAGCGAGAAAGTGCATGAGGTTTAGTCCTCTAGAGTGCACAGGAGAGATTTTGACTTGTGAAGTCACGAAATCCCGATGTCATTTGGACGATCCATCAAGAGACACGTGGCAAGATCCTGTTCCATCGCAAAATTGAGAATCGGGAGTTGGAAGCGCAAAGGTGATTTCACTCCAAAAACTCCGATACGCGATATCGTGAAATCCTAAGAAGACCTGTGAGCCATCCATATCAGATGATAGGTGGTAGCAGATCAATGAATCACCACATCGACATTCGACGTTTCAAGTTGTCAAAGAAATTTGGCATCGCAACTCACGAAATCGCGATCAAATCTCAGTCATCCATTTGACTGAACACGTGGCGAACATCAAGCAAACCATCGGTGTTTTGGAATTCGGGGTTTCAATTTGTCAAAGAAACTTGGCTTCTCAACTCATGAAATCGTGATACGCAATATAGCGATAAGATCTCAGTCGTCCGTTTGTCCGAACACGTGGCGAACATCGTAGCGCCCATCGACATTTCGGCATTCGAGGTTTCAAGTTGACAGACACATTGTGTGAATGGATCCTCGCAGGTCACGATATTATAAGGAGGAATCAAGACCGTCCATCTCTCCTAGACGCGTGGTGTAAATCCAGGGACTCAGGAAAAGTTCTGACAAGGAAAGGGCCATCGGCATATCGGGATTCGACAAATCGTGAATCTTGAGGACAAGAGATCGGGTTTCTTTGTGGTGAAAACCTCGTAAACAATTGGATTTGTCCATCTGTTGAGGATGCGTGGTAGAGATCGAGGCTTTCAGAAAAATCCCAATAAGAGAGTTCATCGGCTTTACAAGATTCGGAAAATCATGGATCCAGGAGACAAGAAGTCCGGAACATATCAAATCGCAAAATCGTGAGGAGAAATCTTGTTCGTCCATCATGGGAGGATGTGTGTTGCAGATCGAAGCAATCAGGAAAGGTCCTGAAAGGAACACGGGATCGGTAAATCAGAAATCAGGGAATCGAGGAGTCAGAAAAACTCAACATCAGAACTCGCGAAATCTCAATTCACGATATCCCGATAAGATCTGGACCATCAGATCACTGCACGATTTGGACCATTGAAAAGTCCAAAGGCAAATTTTTCGAGTTTCGGCATTTTAAAAGGTAAAAATGGGAAAAGCCCGTAGTGCTTTAACACCAGGCATGTGGTCACATTACAAAGAGAACAAGGGCCAATTCAAGCCCGATAAGCTCCCATCGGCCATCAGCAAATCGACGTTTCACCGTTCGAAGGTAAATATCAAATTTTCCTCTGTACTTCTGCAAAAAAAAAAATTTAATTCAAAAATCATGGCATCATCTAGCAATCTAGGCCCAACTCAGGGTCCAATTCTTCTTGGTAAGAATTACGAATTTTGGTCTCTTCAAATGAGGTCGTTCTTGCAAGCACAAGAGTGTTGGGAACCAGTGGATCTCGGATATGTGGAACCAGATCCAACCGCCCTCACTGCCATGACAAATGCACAGAGAATTTCTCAGGCAACTCTGAGGACCAAAGAAAACAAAGCGAAATTATGGATTCAAAATTCTGTGGATGACTCAATTTTCTCAAAAATCACAGGCACTGGTACTTCAAAACAGGCCTAGGACATCCTCAAATATTCCTACCAAGGAAATGACAAGGTCAAAACAGTTAAATTACAGACCTTGTGGACGCAATTCGAGACTCTAAGGATGACAAAGTCTGAAACTGTAGATCAATTCATGACCAAAGTCATGGGAATCGTGAACTAGATCGGATTGAATAGTGAAACCATCACTGATCAACGTATTGTTGAGAAAATCCTCAGAAGTTTACCCAATAAATTTGAAATGGTTGTAACAGCCATCCTTGAATCCAAGGATCTGTCAAGATTTTCAACAGATGAGTTAATTGGTTCTCTAGTGACACATGAAACCAGACTACATCTCATAGATGAGTCAATCTCCAATGTTTTCCAAACTAAATTCTCATTCAGAAGAGGGAAAGGCAGAGGAAGAAGTAGAGGAAGAGGGAACAATCAAGGTAACCCTCATACCAGTGGAGGGAACAAACAACAATATCCAAATCAGAATTTCCAAGGTCAAAGAAATCAACAACAAAATCAACATCAGAATTTTCAGCCTCAAAGAGGCAGAGGGAGAAGATTAAATGACAGTAATAGCATTCAATGCTATTACTGTAAAAAGTATGGGCACTATGAATCTAAATGAAGGAAGAAGTAGGCATATCAGCTCTTAGGCAGAGCACATGTGTCAAATCATATGGGAGACACCTCAAGAGGTATGTTTCTCTCATGCCACAAAACTGAAAATCAACCTAAAGATCTCTGTTTGTTGGACATTGGATGCAGCAATCACATGACAGGTAACAAATAATTACTGTCATGCCTTGATTCTTCAATCTCATCTGATATTACACTTGGAAATGATCATTTAGTCAAAGTTCAAGGAAAATGAATTG
This sequence comes from Picea engelmannii, assembly GCA_009831015.1. Taxonomy (NCBI): domain Eukaryota; kingdom Viridiplantae; phylum Streptophyta; class Pinopsida; order Pinales; family Pinaceae; genus Picea; species Picea engelmannii. The sequence goes on from ML778473.1 coordinate 1,924,068, forward strand.
TTCCTATTCTTACTAAACAGAATGTAAAGAAAGACATATGTAATGTCTATCATGTTCCAGACTTGAAACATAACTTGTTAAGTGTAGGAAAACTGATTGAAAAAGGATATAAGGTACTTTTTGAGGGATCATCTTGCAAAATCTATGATAGAAAACCCAGCAGAAAATTGATTTCTGAAATTTATATGACTCCAAATAGGATCTTTCCCCTTACCCTCAGAACTACAAATATGAGTCAACCTTATGCACAGAGTGCATCAACCCTGAATGAAACAATGGTTTGGCATACAAGATTTGGACATCTACCATTTCAGAGTCTAAGTCTTCTTTAGAAAAACTCCATGGTCAAAGGTCTCCCTATTTTTAAAGAGCAAATTCCCCCATGTGAGTCTTGCATACTTGGAAAACATAAGAGAACTACTTTTCCACAGTCTTCCAATCAAGCCAAAGAACATCTTGAACTTGTTCACACAGACCTATGTGGACCAATGCAAATAGAGTCAATATGTGGTAGTTTTCACTTTCTAATGTTTATTGATGATTTCAGCAGGAAAATATGGATCTATTTTCTTAGACATAAGTCTGAAACATTTACAAAATTAAAAGAATTCAAAGAAGAAGATGAAAAATAGAGTGGAAAATACATCAAAGCACTCAGGTTAGATGAAGGAGGATAATACAACTCCAGAAAATTTGCAAATTTTTGCAAATCTCAATGCATCATCATGCAAGAAACAACAAGGTATACTCCACAACAGAATGGAGTGGCTGAAAGAAAAAATCAGACCATCATGAATATGGAAAGAACACTTCTCAAAGAGAAATGTCTGTCAAATACTTTTTGGGTTGAAGTAGTAGCATGCTTAGTTTATCTTTTGAACAGATCACCAACCACCATTCTACAGATGAAAGTTCCCCAAGAAGCATGGAGTGGGACAAAGCTCAATGTAGCTCATCTAAGGAAATTTGGATGCATAGCATATGTACACATACCTTCCGAATTAAGGAAGAAGCTTGATGACTGAAGTGAGAAATGTATTTTCACTAGATATAGTGAAACATCTAAATCCCAAAGGCTTTACAATCCAATAACCAAGAAATCAATTCTCAGTAGAGATGTACAATTTCTGGAAAATAAATTTTGGAATGATTTAGAAAATCAGCAAGTGGACAGTCAAAATCAATTGTTGCCAAGTTCTGAAAACATAGAAAATTTAGAACAACCAGTACCTCAAACCATTCTTCCATGAATTCAAGTACAAGGACAACCAGATAACTCATAGGATAACTCAACTTCCAGCAGAGAATCATTCTCTGAACCACAAAATCAGAGAACTTGAAGTTTGAGAGAAATCCATTAGCAGTTGGATGACTTTCAACAACACAATATTTTTTCTTTAATGTCATGTCAACCTACATCCTTTAAGGAAGCAGCCAAGGAGCCACATTAGGTTCAAGCCATGAACTAAGAAATTGACTCCATTGAGAAGAGCAAGACATGGGATCTTGTTGATTTGCCAAGACACAAGAAAAGTATTGGTGTCAAGTGGGTTTACAAAACCAAACTAAATGAAAAAGGACAGAATGAAAAGAACAAGGCAAGACTTGTTGCCAAAGGCTTCTTACAACAACCAGGGACTGATTATGGTGAAACTTTTTCTCCAGTAGAAAGGTTAGACACTGTCAGTACTCTATTTTCCATAGCATCACAACACAAATATCATGTATACCAGATGGATGTCAAGTCAACATTCTTGAATGGTTTCTTAGAAGAATTTTATGTCGATCAACCACCTAGATTTGAAGTCCAAGAGCACCCAGCCAAAGTGTATCGGTTGAAGAAATCCTTGTATGGCTTAGAGCAAGATCCAAGAGCTTGGTACAAAAAAATTGACATCTATCTGATCAAAAGTGGTTTCAGCAGAAACCAAAATGAACCAACACTTTATACCAAAATAGATCAGCACAGTAAAATACTAATTGTATGTTTATATGTTGATGACATGATTTACACAGGAAATCTAGAGCTAACAAATTTCAAACATGCCATGCAATCTGAGTTTGAGATGACAGATCTTAGCATAATGAAATATTTTTTAGGCATTGAGGTTCATCAATTAGCCAAAGGCATTTTTGTCTGTCAGCAAAAGTATGTAGCAGACATCCTCAAAAGGTTTCGTATGGAAGGATGCAATCCAGCAGAAACGCCCATCCCTTTAGGCACAAAATTAAGCAAGAATGATGAAGGTCCCACAGTGGATTCTACTTTATACAAAAGTTTAGTAGGCATTTTTTTGTATCTTACAACAACTAGGCCTGACATCATGTATGTAGCTAGCCTTGTTTCCAGATTTATGGAATCACCAAAAGATTTGCATTGGAAAATGGCAAAACGAATTCTGAGATATGTAGCAGGAACAATAAATTTCGGTTTATGGTACACTGACTCTGATAGTAATCAACTTTTTGGTTACACAGATAGTGACTTTGCAGGCAGCCTAGATGACAGGAAAAGCACATCAGGATATATTTTTCAACTGGGCATGAACCTGATTTCATAGGCATCAAAGAAGCAACCAATTGTATCCATATCTTCTGCAGAGGCAGAGTATGTAGCTTCTACCTCAGTTTCATGTCAAGTTGTATGGCTAAGAAGATTATTGAAAGACTTGTCACAAACAGAAAATGATCCAACTCCTATTTTCTGTGACAATACATCAGCAATTGAATTATCTAAGAACCATGTGTTTCACAAGAAAAGTAAACACATTGACACTCGGTTTCATTTCATACGTGAGCTAGTCAATAATGGTGATAATGCACTACAATTTTGTGGTTCTAGAGATCAGCTTGCTGATATCTTCACAAAGCCACTAGGAAAGTCAGTTTTTGATTTTCAGAGACAGCACTTAGGCATAGTTAGTGTTGATTATTGTAACTGTTGAGTTTAAGAGGGAGTGTTAAATATAATGTAACCTCAATAGTCTGACTGTACACTGCCAGCTGTACTGGACAGTTTTACTTTCTATTTTTGTCTTGCTTGAGCATACTTAGCTCAACCATCTCCCATTGCATTGTACTTCAACTTGTTTAGTTCTTCTTGATATATTTCAATATATTGTTCTATTCTTTCTCTCTGCAATTCTCTTTGCTTCACAATTTATCAAAGGAGAGGACGATACTTTCTTATTATAAAAGCAATTCCGTCTAGAAGTATTGACACAAGAAGTTGAGGTAAAATTCTCATAACCCTTGAATAAAAGGCGAGCAACAAACATCCTTTCCTTTTGAACCTCTTCCAGTTCTCAGGTATGTTTTCGACCTTCTACAGCGAGATAAATTTATGTTGGTAGAGCAGAGAACCATTTTTCCCGGTGTTGCACGCGTACTTTGGAAACTTTTTTGTTAAGTGGTTGATAAATTTAAGTCAGTGTTATTCCAGCAATGGATGGAGCTTTGGACAGATTGTCCACACTGCCAGACAACCTCCTTTTTCTCATCCTTTCTAAACTCTCCAATCGAGAGGTAGTCCAATGCTTCGTCCTCTCTAAAAGATGGAGATTCCCTTACAGAGAAATGCCCAATCTCATCCTCTGTCCCTATATTCTCACACCGCTCCGTCTCCAGCCTCCCACACCCAATCCCCAATCCATGGCAACCGTGGAGAATATAATATCCAACATATTGCATCTCACACCGCTCCGTCTCCAGCCTCCCACACCCGATCCCCAATCCATGGCAACCATGGAGAATATAATATCCAACATATTGCAGTCACATTCGTCAGATTTGATGGTTGTTAGTCTCACCAACGACACCGCCCCTTGGAATCCCACTCCCATATATTAAATCCAATGGCAGTTTACCCACCAAAGTGTCTCCAATTGGTTGCAGTGCATTTCCAGAAAGAATGTCGAAAAGCTCATTCTCAGAGATTCTACAACTAGGGAAAGCCCGGTCCTAGAGGCCCTTTTTTCCTGCAGTCGTCTCACTCAGCTCGAACTCTTCAACTATATTCTCAGGCATATTCCAACCCAATTCACCAGATTCAATCATCTCTTGTCTTACACCTTCATGTCCATCGAACTAACAGATGACTCTTTAGCCATCTTTATTTCCCAATGCCCTCTTCTTCTGAAACTTCACTTATAGGACTGTGTTGGCTTACGGAGGCCCATCATTTCCATTGTCAAGATTACACGTTTAAATCTGTCTCTTCGTGGCGTTGAAGTTTTGAATGTGAAGTGCCCCAAACTTAAAAAAATTAGCAACTGGAGAGAAGTAAAGGACTTGACAGTGAATGAAATGTCATTTCACGAGCTTTCACCGTCTGTCAAAGGGCTGGAAATGAATCGTGGAAATAATTTGATTTCCTTGTGGTTGGGTTTATCTCCGAGCCGTGAAGGAGAATACGGTTGCTCAAAAAACAGGCTTCTTCAAATAGTGGGAGGTTTGAAATCATTGAAGGTGCTTCATATCGGTTTTAGGTTTCTCTTTGGAAGGCGACTGCTAGTTGTTCCTATTCTCAACCTACTTGGGAGGCTTCCCAATCTCGAGCATTTTGGCCTCAAGGGATCCTTTTCTTTGGTAAGAAAATAATTCTCGTCTTTTTATTATTAGTATTTAATTATTATTATCCACATAAGCCTTGAATGTATTGAGAATCAGCCCTTTAATTTATTATACATCAAAGCATGCATACATGTTTAAATGATTTTAGTTTTTGAGTATTAGCTTTTGCATGTAGAGGGAGGAGTTACCGAGAAATCCAGTGCCATCGTATTTAAGTTTGCCAGTAGCTAATCTTCAGTCAGTAGAAATACACATCAACGAATGTGACGAGACAGAAATTGGTTTCTTGGGTTGTCTGCTTCAAAGATCTCCTAACCTCAAAAACTTTAAATTACGCTTTCCAGAGGAGTCTGAAGGTAAACCAAATCAATGGTTTAAAGAAAAATGGGCGAATTTGAAGGAAGCTCATGTACAAGGAAAGATACCTAAAAAGATATGCGAATTTTTTATATCTGACCATTCTTTTCCCTATGCCAGGATTATGTAGACCAGTTGGTGATATTAAAATGGACTGCTAAGTAACAATGGTTGGACAATATTGTTACAAATATAATTTTTGTTGTTCATATTATGAACGGATGAACAGAGATCCTTTATGATTATGTACTCTAGTAACTATTATATTGTGATATT
>ML778473.1:1930554-1942918 GCA_009831015.1 Picea engelmannii
AGTTTCTAATAGTTATGACCAACCACACGTCCTCTACCTCCTCCAAATCCTCTTCCACCATGACCTCCTCCTCTAAATATTTTTCTATTACCTTGATTATCTCCACGTAGTGTGTTATAATGGGGTACTTGATTATACTGTAGCTGTGCATTATTGTATTTTTGTTGATTTGTGCACTATTCTGCATTATTATACTACGGTGGTGCTCCAAATTATTACGCATTGTTTTACTGTGGTTATGGTTGAAACTGTTACACAGTATTATACTGTGGATACTATTCATTATTATATTGTGTCTCTTGTGTTGTTTTTTGTGTCATTAACTAAACTTGCACCCTATATACATTATATGTCCTCTCCTTCATTATCTCTAAGGTTCTGCAGTCAGCGTATTCATGGGACAATGATAACAATCATTCCCATGTGTTATGAATATCTCACACTATGGTCCTCCTGAAGATAAAGGATTTGGCATACCTACTCCTATATACTACGCAAATAATGGACACTCATTCTTATGATGACCTTCTATCTTTCATAGAGTACACCAGACATCTTCTCTTTTCTCCTTACCTTTATTTTGATTCAACTGAAATGTTAAGTTCTTCATATCTTGTTGCAACTTTTCCACAGCTAGATGTGTCTGATTATATTGTTTTTCTTGTAACTATAAGGCTGCTTGCGGGGCCTCAACCTAACTTTGGAACTTTTTTTGTGTCAAAGGATACTTTAAATGTGCCAACAAAGAGTTAACAAATAAATTTCTATGTTGCATATCAATAATAGGGTACTTTGACTTACCATTTAGTCTTTTGAACTTCTAGTCCACCTCCCAGATTGATTCCCCTGGCTTCTGCTTGATATTTATCATTTCAGTCATGAACTGATCCTCTGAGCTTGGTTTCTAAAATTCATTGATTAATTTCCTCTTCACTTCCGATATAGTTGTAGGCACTCTCATTCGATTATTTGTTGAGAGAACCATGTACCAATCTGATGTATGGTATCTTAATCTGATTTCTAACTGCGCAATCTTTGTATCTTCACTTGTAATCTTCTTAATTGCCCGTATCTTCTTGAAGATAAACAAATGATTTTATGTGTCCTATGACCCTTTTCCTCGAAACTCTGGTAACCTAATAGTTGGACCTTGTCCTTTCATTGTGAATTTTGTTGTACTACCACCTCCGCGTAGTGTAGATATTTGACTTATACTTGTTGAACTTATACTTCTTCTTGATTTTCCATTGGACCCACGTCCTGTACAAATTCTTCTAAAACTAATCACTTGTTGATTAACCGATTTTTATTCTTCATATGTCTTAGTCGCACATGGGGTTGTTGGTTCCACACTAATTCATATATGGAACAGATATCCTTCTTTGGCACCGGACCCATCACCTCTATTTTCCTCTGATATGTTGTGAAAAATATTTCCTCAATCTTCCATGTCGCACAACGATCATCTATTCCTTCCTAATCATTGTCGAAGTCCTCTCGCTTAGCAACTTCCCTATTCTTACTATTGATATTATACTGGTAGGTTCATCCATTGCATGTCACTCCTTATTTCCTAATTATTTCTCTTACTTGTTCCTCATCCATCATTATGGGGTCCATTGCTTCCTTCTTCTAGCCGTCGTCTAGAGCCCTCTCCATTTCTCAAATATTCCTCAGTGCTTCCCCTAACTCCCCCATGCATGCAAAGTGATTTAGATTTATGATTCCATGGTCATCACACAGTTATCATGTAATAAAATTTGATCGATGTGTTCATACACCTAATGTACATCCCTCTTGGTCCTTTAAGGAAATCTTGCTCTGTAGCAATATATGCCTTCGTTGTATCGACTGCAAATTTAGTAATAAACCCTGTAGTAATATTGTCTAACTAGAAATCCACTAAGCGCGTGAATTTATTATTAACCACTTCCAACTATGTGATGTTCTCAATGGTCCACTCTACTGGCCTAATATGATCAGTCAGATGTTTATCCTTTAACCTCAAAATCCACTCCTATAATAACTATGGAAAATAATATAAATATGCCTCATCCAAATCAATAAACAAATACCTCTACATATACTAGCATGGTGTATACCTGGAACTTCTATTATCTTTTTGCATGCAATTGAGATGCATTGTCTCCAGCCATATTGCAATATCTTTCTTTGTAGGGTTCCATGGCCTAAACATTCCTTTCTACTACTACATCTTCTTCATTTACCTTCTCAACATATCTCTTCGATGTTGTTCTTCTGAGTTCCAGTCAGCAACGAAACCATTTTTTGGATGTATGGGTTGACTTGGGTTCTACCTTAGTTCTCCAACAAAACCATTTTCACCATTTGCCCTTTTGGTAAACCATAAAGCTACTACACTGTGCACATACTGCACAACATAGTCTCAATTGATATGGCTTATGATTGATTGTAGGTTGCAAATGTATGCAGTCATGGAAGGGATTGGGGATGGTCATTTTACTTCTTCTTCTACTTTTACATGCATTTTACCATAACATTCTTCAGATCTACTATTATATACATTTATTAACATCTATTCTACATCATTATTCTAGTGCGCGTTGTAAATAAACCATAACAAATTCATTCATATAACCATTCATTCACCATAAGCATACAAAAGAAACACAATACACATAAAGACACCATTTTACCATGGTTCAACACCCCCCCCCGGGCCTACACCAACAAAGATCTTCAACATTATTTCTTATTCTTCATCAAAATAGAATTGCACACATTACATTGTAGTTTTAGTTCTGGTGAGGTTGACCAATACTGCACCAAGCTCCATAGCTTGCGACCTGACCCTCAATTACATTTGAAAACTGACTTTATCTGAGCTCCATAGCTCTCAACAACACAAATACTTTGACTCAGACTCAAAAGATGCTAAAGTACTTCACTCATGCAAAAGTGATACTCTAAGATAAGATCTAATATGCCTCTAACTATCTCATACATCCTCTATTTATACAAAAAGGTGGGTAAAACCCCTTACATTATGACTCAAAAAACCTAATTCTAAGTGCACTCCACTTGTCCACTTTCTCATTGTCTTTCACGTGGTTGGTCTTTGATCCAACCCCTCCTTACTTTGACTCTGCACTAGCCTTCCTTATTTCCTAGCGTGTTGCTTCATTTTCCTTCTTGCACACTATTTTCTCCTCATTTTGTGGCACGCACTACTTCCTTTGGTCCATTTTACTCATTTGTTGCATTGAATCCCAATATTTTCTGCTCCAACACTAGCCTAAATGTACATTACATTTACACTTGGTACCAATCGGCTCACCAGCCTATATTTATAATTACAAAATTTTCTAGATCAGAGACATTACACCTTGTCTTTCCTCTCCTTTCCTTACAAGGTGTTAAATTTTCAAACATATGTAATAAGCACTAAGAGAAACCCTAATTATGGAGATCCTCCAACAAATGCTTTTCTGGAAAATGAAATCCCAGCAGAGGGGTCCCCCAAGTTGAAACCAGGTGCCATGAATCTAATGCAACTGAAATTTCATCCATTCGAGGCTAGATTAGAGTTTTATCATGAGTTGCAACTTTCCTCCTCAAACCATTTAGGGACATGTTGGCAATTTTGTATGGGGGTTTAAAATCCAAACTGAGTGAAATAACAAAGTTGTATAAGCTCACACATGTCTATTTGTCTAGGTCCCATGCAACCATGCTACCCATAACTCCCTAGCACAATGTTCTTCAAAATCGACCACTTGTTCAAAAATTAAAATCTCCCTCACTGAGTACAACCCTAGTTCTCGAGTCCTCCAACAAACAATTTTTAAGGAAACATAGAGATAGTGGAAGGGATACCCTAGCTGAAATAGGTTTTCCCAAATTCAATACAATTGACGGTTCGTCCATTTGAAGCCTGATTAAAGTTTTATCGCGAATTGCAACTCACCTCCTCAAGCCATTCAAGGACATGTTAGCAATTTGGTCCAGGGGAATAAAATACAAATTGAGCAGCATATCGGAGTTTTGTAAGCTCCCACACATCTATTTGGCCAAATCCCATGCAACCAAACTACCCATAATATCTTGACATAGTTTTCTTCAAAATCGACCACTTGTTCATAAATTGCATTGTGCCTCACTGAGAAAAACCCTAGTTCCAAATATCCTCCATCAAACACTTTTTCAGGAAACAAAATGATGGGGGATCTTTCCCCCTAGTTGAAATTGGGTACCCCGAATCCAATGCAATTGACAGTTTGCCCATCCAAGGTTTGGTTAGAGTGTTATTGTGAGTTCCAACTTGCCTCCTCAATCCATTCACGGATGTCATGTTGTCAATTTGGTCTGGGGGCACAAAATGAAAAACGAGTGGCATAACAAAGTTATGTAAGCTCCCACATGTCTATTTGGCCAAGGCCCATGTGACCACATTACCCACTATTTGTTGGCACAATTTTCTTCAAAATCGACCACTTGTTCGGAAATTGCATTGCACCTCACTAAGAAAAATCCTAGTTTCGAAGATCCTCCAGCAAACTCTTTTTCTGCATAACGAACTGATGATGGAGGGGTCCCGATCAATGAAATTTGGTGCCCCAAATCTAGTGAAATAAATGGTTCATCCATATCAGGATCGATTGTAGTTTTATTTTGAGTTGCAAATTGTCTCCTCAAGCCATTTAGAGACATGTTCGAAATTTGGTCTAGATGCATAAAATCCAAACCAAGTGGCATAATGATGTTCTGTAATCTCTCACATGTATGTTTGGCCAAGGCCCATATGAACATGTTACCCACAATATCCTTTCATAATGTTCTTCAAAATCAACCACATGTTCATAAATTGCATTATGCCTCACTGAGCAAAGCCCTAGTTCTAGAGATCCTCCAACAAACGATTTTATAGGAAATGGAATGATGGCAAAGGGGTTGCCCTAGCTTAAATTGGGTGCTTTCAATCCAATTCAACCAATGATTTATGCATTCAAGACTCGGTTATATTTTTATCAAAAGTTGCAACTCACCTACTCAAGCCATTCAGGGACATGTTGGAAATTTGGTTCGAGGGAATAGAATCCTAACTAAGCAACAAGGTAAGGAAAGGCATGGAAAGACAATCCATGGCATGGAAAGGAAAGGAGATGAATGGAAAGTAAAGGAATGTCATGACAAGTAAAGTCAAGGAAAGGAAAAGAAATTCAATACAAGCCAAGGCAATGCAAGGAAATACGAGGCATGGAAAGGAAAGGAATGGAAAGGCAATACATGGAAAGGAAAGGCATGAAATGGGAAGGCAAGGAAACGAGAGGAAAGATTTGGCAAGGATAGTAAAGGCTAGACACAACACATCAAGTTAGATCAAGTCACAGAAAGACAAGGTCTTGGTGTAGGTATAGGTTTAGGTATGGAAAGGAAAGGAAAGGAAATGTAAGACATGTAAAAATACATGGTAATGTAAGGAATGCCATGGAAAGTTAAGGGAAAGAAAGGCAAGGCAAGGCTAGACATGGCATGGCCTAGACCTAGACCATGACCTAGACATAGACATATACCTAGACCATGACATAGACCTATACCTACACCATGACCCTGACCTAGACCATGATCTATACCATGACATATACCATGACCTAGACCATGGCCAGACAAGACATGACAAGGAAAGGTACACCAAGCCAAGGCATGGAAATACAATGCATGGAAAGGAAAGGAAGGCCAAGGAAAGGCATTGAAAGGAAAGACATGGAAAGGAAAGGAAATGCAAGGAAAGGATAGAAAGGGAAAGGGAAGGCATGACAAGGCATGGAAAGGAAAATCATGACATGGCAAGTCAAGTCAAGGTCTAGGTATTGGTCTAGGTCTAGGTATGGCAAGGAAAGGAAAGGAATGACATGGAAAGGAAAGGAATTGCATGGAATGTAAAGGAAAGGCATGACAAGGCATGGTAAGGTAAGGTCTAGATATAGGTATGGGTCTAGGTATGCCAAGGAAAGGAAAGGAAAGGAAAGGAAAGGAAATGTAAGGCATGGAAATGCAAGGTAATGCATGGAAAGACAAGGCATGACATGTCAATTCAAGGCACGACAAGGGAAGAAAATTCAATGAAAGGAAAGGATAGACAAGGCAAGGCATGGAAAGGCAAGGCATGACATGGAAAGGCAAGGAAAGGAAAGGCATGGAAAGGCTAGGAAACATACTTAATTCATGTGTGTAATTTGGTTTTCTAGCAATGGATTTCATCCCTCGCCACTTGAAGCTTATATCTACGTTGAACTTGCAATGATGTGATCATTCCTCACTCTCAATGTCATGACAAGGCTACAAAAAGTGACTATGAAAACTTATCTCTTTAATTAGAAAGTAATAGAGGAAATGCATTAAAAATAAACGTAGACTACAATGAATTTTAACACGAAAATAACATGATCATATTAGAATATAAAATTTTCCATCCAATGATTTAAAGGAACTACCTACAATTGTAAATCAAGTGAATGGAACAAATTCTAAGGGGAGAGAAAAGTCTACTTGATGAAGCACATTTTAAATTTTAAAAAGGTCCCTAAGTTTTAAAATTTTGGGCCTATTTGAGGCCTCGATGGGATCTTTGCAATGGTTGGTGATGGATAGAATGATAAAATTTGAGGCCCTTTGAGGCCCTTTGAGGATCTTTGAGGCGCTTTTTTCCTGCAGTCGTCTCACTCAGCTCAAACTCTTCAACTATATTCTCACATGTATTCCAACCCAATTCGCCGGATTCAATCATCTCTTGTTTTGCACCTTCATGTCCATCGAACTGACAGATGACTCTTTAGTCATCTTTATTTCCCAGTGACCTCTTCTTCTGAAACTTCACTTACAGGAATGTGTTGGCTTGTGGAGGCTCATCATTTCCGCTATCAAGATTACACATTTAAATCTGTCTCTTCATGGTGTTGAAGTTTTGAATGTGAAGTGCCCCAAACTTAAAAAAATCAGCAACTGGAGAGAATTAAAGGACTTGACAGTGAATGAAATGTTGTTTCACGAGATTTCCTCGTCTGTCAAAGGGCTGGAAATGAATCGTGGAAATAATTTGACTGCTTTGTGGTTGGGTTTATCTCCAAGCCGTGAAGGAGAATACGATTGTTCGGCAAACAGGCTTCTTCAGATAGTGGGAGGTTTGAAATCATTGAAGGTGCTTCATATCGGTTTTAGGTTTCTCTTTGGAAGGCGACTGCTGGTTGTTCCTATTCTAAACCTACTTGGGAGGCTTCCCAATCTCGAGCATTTTGGCCTCAAGGGATCCTTTGATTTGGTAAGAAAATAATTATCATCTTTTTATTATTAGTATTTAATTATTATTATCGATATATATCCACATAAGCCTTGAATTTATTGAGAATCAACCCTTTAATTTATTATACATCAAAGCATACATACACGTTTAAATTATTTTAGTTTCTGAGTATTAGCTTTTGCATGTAGAGGGAGGAGTTACCCAGAAATCCAATGCCATCGTATTTAAGTTTGCCAGTAGCTAATCTTCAGTCAGTAGAAATACACATCAACGAATGTGACGAGACAGAAATTGGTTTCTTGGGTTGTCTGCTTCAAAGATCTCCTAACCTCAAAAACTTTAAATTACGCTTTCCAGAGGAGTCTGAAGGTAAACCAAATCAATGGTTTAAAGAAAAATGGGCGAATTTGAAGGAAGCTCATGTAGAAGGAAAGATACCTGAAAAGATATGCGAATTTTTTATATCTGACCATTCTTTTCCCTATGCCAGGATTATGTAGACCAGTTGGTGATATTAAAATGGACTGCTAAGTAACAATGGTTGGACAATATTGTTACAAATATAATTTTTTTTGTTCATATTATGAACGGATGAACAGAGATCCTTTATGATTATGTACTCTAGTAACTATTATATTGTGATATTTAAATGGATTGGTAAGTGACAATGGTTATTATATTGTGGTATTTAAATGGATTGGTAAGAGAAAATGGTTATAAAATATGGTTACAAATATGAAATCCAGTGAAATATACTGATTAAATTACGCTTTCCAAAGGATTCTGAAGGTAAACCAAATAAATGGTTTAAAGAAAAATGGGCGAATTTGAAGGAAGCTCATGTACCAGGAAAGGTACCTGAAAAGATATGTGAATTTCTCTGTTATATCTGACCATTCTTTTCACTATGCCAAGATTATCTACACTAGTTTGTGATATTAAAATGGGCTGCTAGGTAACAATGGTTGGAAAATATTGTTACAAATATAATTTTTGTTGTTCATATTATGAACGGATGAACATAGATCCTTTATGATCATGTAAACTAGTAACTATTATAGTGTGATATTTAAATGAATTGGTAAGTGACAATGGTTAGACAATACTGTTACACATATGATTTTTGTTGTTCATATTATGAAAGTATGAATTATTAGGTTTATTCTTATTGGTTATATTAACATATTTCCTAATCATTCATTTAGTAAGATTTTGCTGACCTTGATACAATTTTCAGTTTGACTCATGTGAGTTTGGTGAATGGTATTTTTAGTATTTTTACTCTAGTTAAGTTTATATTTATATGTATTAGAAACTAAATAAAGATAGAATTATTATCATTATCAATGTGTGTGTGTATATACTGGTTTTATTTGAAAATAAACACATTATTTTATCATAATCATATGTCAACAATACACAAAATTAAGAGATAATTTAGTTCTTATCCAATAACCTCCTAAAGTCATTTAAGAAATCTATTCACTTAGAAACATATTCAATTTGACAATAATCTCTACACTAACAAATTTTTGTGACTAAATATTAGCACACAAGACAAGTACGATTTACCTTTTCAAATAATATAATTTTAATAAACTTTAGAATCCAAATGAAAAATTATCTAGCTGAATAATATCTCAACATTCTAGTTGCTACATTTTGATGTACATAATAATCTTTCCAATGTTGCTAGCTATTTTATAACATGAATATTTTGCAACTATACACATTATTATTTTCTCTTCATAAGTGAAGTATGAGAGTGGTTTATAGTTGGTACAAACTAATCATGGTATTTATGGAGATGGATTTTGGTAAGGCAACTTTTAATGAATTGTTTTATTGAATGAATAATTTGTGAGTGTCATGCTGTAATAAATTGTTTTTAATGAATATTTCTAGTGAAGATGTAGGATAATTATTATATTAAATTATTTGCAATAAGAGAGTTGACCTCTTTTATCTTTTGTCTTCAAGTAAGTAGTTGTTTGGTTGTTTAGGTACACTGTGTAGTTGTTTGGTTGTCCCACCTTTATCATTATCATAAATTACAACTTCTCTCTACCATGTTAGATTATCCTTAACATGATTGTATATTTGGGTTATCTAAGGATTAGCTACAAAGTCAACTATTGACTATGTGGTTGGACCTTATGATGAATCCAATATACAATCAAGTTAAGGATGGTGGAATGATACCAAAACTTAATAATCATTTATTTTAGGTATCGTTCGGTCATTCTTAACTTAATAATTTTTTTTTCTCATGGTCTGTTGTGCGACAATACATACATGTCGCAGGTGGTTGTGTGAAGTCTCTTGCATAGTGCCCTAGTTTCTAATAGTTATGACCAACCACACGTCCTCTACCTCCTCCAAATCCTCTTCCACCATGACCTCCTCCTCTAAATATTTTTCTATTACCTTGATTATCTCCACGTAGTGTGTTATAATGGGGTACTTGATTATACTGTATCTGTGCATTATTGTATTTTTGTTGATTTGTGCACTATTGTGCATTATTATACTACGGTGGTGCTCCAAATTATTACACATTGTTTTACTGTGGTTATGGTTGAAACTGTTACACAGTATTATACTGTGGATACTGTTCATTATTATATTGTGTCTCTTGTGTTGGTTTTTGTGTCATTAACTAAACTTGCACCCTATATGCATTATATGTCCTCTCCTTCATTATCTCTAAGGTTCTGCAGTCAGCGTATTCATGGGACAATGATAATGATCATTCCCATGTGTTATGCATATCTCACACTATGGTCCTCCTAAAGATAAAGGATTTGGCATACCTTCTCCTATATACTATGCAAATAATGGACACTCATTCTTATGATGAGCTTCTATCTTTCATAGAGTACACCACACATCTTCTCTTTTCTCCTTACCTTTATTTTGATTCAACTGAAATGTTAAGTTCTTCATATCTTGTCGCAACTCTTCCACAGCTAGATATGTCTGATTATATTGTTTTTCTTGTAACTATAAGGCTGCTTGCAGGGCCTCAACCTAACTTTGGAACTTTTGTTGTCTCAAAGAATACTTTAAATGTGCCAACAAAGAGTTAACAAATAAATGTCTATGTTGCATATCAATAATAGGGTACTTTGACTTACCTTTTAGTCTTTTGAACTTCTAGTCCACCTCCCAGACTAATTCCCCTGGTTTCTTCTTGATATTTATCATTTCAGTCATGAACTGATCCTCTGAGCTTGGTTTCTAAAATTCATTGATTACTTTCCTCTTCACTTCCGATATAGTTGTAGGCACTCTCGTTCGATTATTTGTTGAGATAACCATGTACCAATCTAATGTATGGTATCTTAATGTGATTTCTAACTGCGCAACCTTTGTATCTTCACTTGTAATCTGCTTAATTGCCCATATCTTCTTGAAGATAAACAAATGATTTTATGTGTCCTATGACCCTTTTCCTCGAAACTCTGGTAACCTAATAGTTGGACCTTGTCCTTCCATTGTGAATTTTCTTGTACTACAACCTCCGCGTAGTGTAGATATTTGACTTCTACTTGTTGAACTTATACTTCTTCTTGATTTTCCATCGGACCCACGCCCTATACAAGTTCTTCTACAACTAATCACTTGTTGATTAACCAATTTTTATTCTTCATATGTCTTAGTCGCACATGGGGTTGTTGGTTCCACACTAATTCATATATGGAACAAATATCCTTCTTTGGCACCAGACCCATGACCTCTATTTTTCCTCTGATATGTTGTGAAAAATATTTCCTCAATCTTCCATGTCACACAACGATCATCTACCCCTTCCTAATAATTGTCGAAGCCCTCTCTCTTAGCAACTTCCTTATTCTTACTATTGATATTATACTGGTAGGGTCATCCATTGCATGTCACTCCTTATTTCCTAATTATTTCTCTGACTTGTTCCCCATCCATCATTATGGGGTCCATTGCTTCCTTCTTCTAGCCTTCATCCAGAGCCCTCTCCATTTCTCAAATATTCCTCAGTGCTTCCCCTAACTCCCCCATGCATGCAGAGTGGTTTAGATTTATGATTCCATGGTCATCACAAAGTTATCATGTAATAAAATTTGATCGATGTGTACATACACCTAATGTACATCCCTCTTGGTCCTTTCAGGAAATATTTCTCTGTAGCAATATATGTCTTCATTGTATCGACTGCAAATTCAGTAATAAACCCTGTAGTAATATTGTCTAACTAGAAATCCACTAGGCACGTGAATTTATAATTAACCATTTCCAACTATGTGATGTTCTCAATGGTCCACTCTACTAGCCTAATATGATTAGTCAGATGGTTATCCTTTAAACTCAAAATCCACTCCTATAATAACTATGGAAAATAATAGAAATATGCCTCATTCAAATCAATAAACAAATACCTCTACATATACTAGCATGGTGTATACCTGGAACTTCTATTATCTTTTTGCATGCAATTGAGATGCATTGTCACCAGCCATATTTCAATATCTTTCTTTGTAGGTTTCCATGGCCTAAACATTCCTTTCTACTACTACATCTTCTTCATTTACCTTCTCAATATATCTCTTCGATGTTGTTCTTCTGAGTTCTAGTCAGCAACGAAACCATTTTTTGGATGTATGGGTTGACTTGGGTTCTACCTTAGTTCTCCAACAAAACCATTTTCACCATTTGCCCTTTTGGTAAACCATAAAGCTACTAGACTGTGCACAGACTACACAACATAGTCTCAATTGATATGGCTTATGATTGATTGTACGGTGCAAATGTATGCAGTCATGGAAGGGATTGGGGATGGAAATTTTACTTCTTCTTCTACTTTTACATGCATTTTACCATAACATTCTTCAGATCTACTATTTTATACATTTATTAACATCTATTCTACATCATTATTCTAGTGTGTGTTGTAAATAAACCATAGCAAATTCATTCATATAACCATTCATTCACCATAAGCATACAAAAGAAACACAATACACATAAAGACACCATTTTACCATGGTTCAACACCCCCCCCCGGGCCTACACCAACAAAGATCTTCAACATTATTTCTTATTCTTCAT
>ML778473.1:1948569-1967933 GCA_009831015.1 Picea engelmannii
TGAAGAAGTTAAATTGCTTCCTATAACTAGATTTGGGTAAGAATTTAGGTAGGAAGGAAGTTGACTTGACCTCTATCCCTAGAGGAGGATGTCACCCGTTCTTGGGGTTAAGCCTTTCATGGACATGACCATCCACTAAGTGGAGAAGTACTTGGGGTTTCTTGTGAGATATTACCTCACGAGTTCTTGGGGTTAAGCCTCCCCTGGACATGAGGGTCCACGGTTTACCCCGTTTACCATCCACTAAGTGGGGAAGTACTTGGGGTTTCCTGTGAGATATTACCTAGAGAAAAAAAGAGGTTGACTTTGTCCACTTATTAACTTAAACAGATTTTGTGATTAATGTCCACTTATTAACTTAAACTAATTTTGTGATTAATGGTAGGGAATAAGTGAAAAAAAAAAAATTATAAATTTATTTAGTGGTTTACGATGGATTTTAATGGTTTAATATGAATTGACTTAAAAAGTGGACAAATTGAAAAATTTAACTATAAGTAAAGGAAAAATTCCTACCAAATTTAAGGGACAAATCCCATGGAAAAATAGATGAGTTTGTCCACTTATTCTATTTATGATGGCTTCTAACAAATAAGAACCACTTTATAAAAATGCAAATTACCTCATACTAAGTCTACACGTCATCTTCCAAAAATTCAAACCAGAATATGGGCTATAATACCATCCATATGTAATAACAACACCTCATTTCCACCAATCTCTAAACCCCCCTTTACATGAAAGTTCAAGAAATTACCCTAAATTATCATATTTCTAGCTACCTCCAAATTCTCTTCCACACTCTTCTTTATATATAGTTACGTCGAAAAGTGTACACCTATTGAGAATGGGCACAATTAATCACCTTTTAATCTAAAATTCTAATCTTATGGCTAACAATTGAAGATGCTGGCATATTCTTAGTCGTACTCTCTAATCAGTGGATAAAATTTAATGCTCATAACTTCCTTCCATTTCTGAATACTTCCGTTACCTTGTTTACTTTTTCACATTTACTTTATCTAATTAAAAAATTACCTCTCTAAGTAACCATTGATTGACATGCTAACTGTTTAGGAAAAATTAATATGTATTAAATTTTGCATTGCCACGTTCTATGAGATTAAACATTTGTAGCTGGACACAGTGGTAGCTATGGCAGTAATAGCTAACTGTAGTGGAAGTTGGGTGTCGTTTCAACTAGCACAATGGTGTTTCAGTGGCCGATACCTTTTGGCCTTCTCAAGCTGCGAGTCGGCTGTGCTAGTATAGATTCATTTTAACATTGGTATTTAATGTGTTGTATGTGAAGGAGAGGAGGAGACTTTCTTATTATAAAAGCAATTCCTTCTGGAAGTATTGACACAAGAAGTTGAGGTAAAATTCTCATAAGCGTTGTATAAAAGGCGAGCAACAAACATCCTTTCCTTTTGAACCTCTTCGAGTTCTCAGGTATGTTTTTGACCTTCTACAACGAGATAAATTTATGTTGGTAGAGCAGCGAACCATTTTTCCCAGGGTTGCACGCGTACTTTGGAAACTTTGTTGCTAAGTGCTTGATAAATTTAAGTCAGTGTTATTACAGCAATGGATGTAGCTTTGGACAGATTGTCCACACTGCCAGACAGCCTCCTTTTTCTCATCCTTTCTAAACTCTCCTTTCGAGTGGTAGTCCAATGCTCCATCCTCTCTAAAAGATGGAGATTCCTTTACAGAGAAATTCCCAATCTCTTCCTATGTCCCTATCTTCTCACACCGCTCCGTCTCCAGCCTCCCACACCCGATCCCCAATCCATGGCAACCGTGGAGAATATAATATCCAAAATATTGCAGTCGCATTCGTCAGATCTAATGGCCGTTAGTCTCACCAACGACACAGCCCCTTGGAATCCCACTCCCATATATTCAATCCCATTGTTAAATATATTGTACCCTCAACAGTATGACCGTACACTGCCAGCTGTACTGGACAGTTGTACTTTCTATTTCTGTCTTGCTTGAGCATATATAAGCTCAGCTATTTCCTATTGTAAGGATCTCTTCAGAACTCTTCTGTACTTCTTCATACATTTGAATATACTATTCTTTTCTCTCTGCATTTCTCTGTGCTTCTCAATTTATCATGGTATCAGAGCTACAACACTAAGCCTCTTCACATAGTCAGGAGGGCAACATGATCCTCACAGCGCAGAGCTTACACGCATCTTGAGAGCACGCGACACAGTCTTTTCACAAGGCTTGGAGATATGTCCATAAGACTCTCTAAAAGATCGCCATGAGAAGCTAGCAGAGGAAGCAGATAACGCAGAAGAAGATACCTGCACAATTTTTTTATAAGAACCGTCAAAGAATGACGTAGAAGAGCTGCAAAATGATAGAAGTTTAAAGAACTTGAAGATTTCACTTCAATTTGTTAAATATTCAAGCAAAAGGCATAATCATTTAAAGATTCTTGGAAATCACTCAAATCTGTCAAAGATTGTAGAAGAACACGAAGAAATCGTGAAATCTTTTCAAATCTTTGAAAGATTCACGAATCCTTCTTCTACAGGTGTAAAGAACGCATCTCAGGCACAAAGAACAGCCATTGAAGCCGTGAAATTCATCCTGCGAACGGTTCCAAGGCAGGAAACCAGTCTAGAAGGGACCAGGAGAGCACGGAAAGGGAGAAATAATTTCAGCCGTCAGATCTTGAACTTAGGTTCGACAGCTGTTAGATCAACAAGAATTTGCACGACGATTAGTCATTTGGAGTCGCCCCGGAGGTTTTTTGACTTGTGAAATCCTGACGTCATCTTGACCGTCCATCAAGAGACACGTGGCTAGATCCTATTCCATCGCAAAATCGCGAGTTGGACGAGCAAAGGAAACTGCTCTCCACAAACTCCAATACGTGATATCGCGATATCCTGAGAAGGCTTATGAGCTGTCCATCTCAGAGAACAGGTGGCATCAGATCAACGAATCGTCAAATCGGCATTCGGGGTTTCACGGTGTCAAAGAAACTTTACATCGCAACTCGTGAAATCGCGATACGCGATATCGCGACCAGATCTCAGCCGTCCATCTCTCCTGGACACATGGTGAACATCGTAGCGCCCGTCGGCATTTCGGCATTCAGGGTTTCGAGTTGGCCAAGATCATTTTCATCACAACTCACGAAATCGCGATACGCGAAATCCCGATAAGATCTCAACCGTCCATTTTGACTGGACACGTGGCGGACATTGGGGCCACCGTCAGCGTTGTTGGTCTTCGGTTTTGATCATGTTTTTTGCCTATATTATATTCCACAGACCTCCATTTATATGCCAGTACCACCCTTTTGGCCTCGTTTTGACATAATTAACATCTCCCTACCATTCAATGGGGTTACTTAAGGTATCTTTGCATTTCAAGCTATTTTTATGCACTTTAATGCTTTAAATTGATATTGGGACTAATGTCGCTTGGGTTAGGTACCACTTCTATTTTTGGAACAGGATGCCAGTACCAGGTACCAACTCGTACCCGTGGAAGATACCAATGGAGCCACTCAAGATCTGTGTGTTATGGTCCGAATGGGAGACAGAGAGAATCGTATGACAGCTGGAGTCATCGCCACAGGGTGCTCGAAGGCGTAATGATAAATCTGGGTCATGCTTC
Organism: Picea engelmannii; assembly: GCA_009831015.1. NCBI lineage: Eukaryota > Viridiplantae > Streptophyta > Pinopsida > Pinales > Pinaceae > Picea > Picea engelmannii. The sequence goes on from ML778473.1 coordinate 1,952,215, forward strand.
TTCATCGTTCACACTTCATGACACTACATGTCACGAAGATGTGAAGTACATTTTAAAACTTGATTCCAAGACTGTTATGAATAGGGGGGACCCGTTTGTTTTATGTATCTTTGTTTTAGACTGTTATGAGTAGGATTTCTATATATAAACCCAGGATCACTCCTGAGAACGGGTTGTTGTTGGATTATGTTACACCATGAACACATATTTTTTGAATATCAAAACTACTGCTGCGTCATGCTATTCGACTGATATATGATTTGAAGTATTCTCTTTTGAGTTAATGGAGCATAGAGATTATACAATGTTTGCATAGAATGATGTAGCTAGTTCTGGTTCTTTCCTCCGACGTTTGTACTGTTTGGTTGGGCCCGCCAAACCGGTGCAAGTCACTGTGTTACTTTGTTTTAGGTTTAGTTCATTTCAGCGCTTTAGAACTTGCATATGAGATAGCTTAGCATTCATATATTTAGGTTTATTTTATCATAGCTTTAGTTCATTGCAGTGTGTTAGTGTTTGCTTACACGATAGTTTAAAGTTTCAGAATTGACTCGTTCAAAGTTGTGTTCATTTATTCCTCAACTGAATCATTCTATCATATTGTTATCTTTTGTGTTGATGAGTATTGAATGCATAACTGATGCCTATAGGGTTTAGCATATGAACATGGTTTGTTTGGCTTCTATATTTTGATTCGAACATAACTCAGAATTGGCATGAACTTTGCTTTGTTAGATAGTTTAGTTACCCTTCTTACTTAAAAATAGTTAGATTACAGTTAAAGTAGAGGGAGCTCCTGGTACCAGTAGGTAGGAAGGTACTCTGTTTTCCTATAGACAGAATTAGACTCATTTTTGATGTTCAGAATGAATGCATTTTCGAAAATACTCTTTGTGTCATGACTTAAACAGAAATGATGATGGTAGATGATTGGACATAGAGGTGAAATAATCTTGTGGAACCACACTTTTGAATAGAAATAGCAGTACCAGCATTTGAGCACAAGACTATTTTCTGTTGATGACTTAAATAGGAAATGCTCAGTTTTAAGATAGTCATTAAGATTCAAGTTCTCGGGATAAGTGTGTGTTTTCTTCTAAGGATAGCATTCAGATAGAGACTAGAACCTTACCCGCACATACAGTGTAGCAAATCGAATTTTACCAACCCTGGTTTGACAATTTAGTGTTTCAGGTCATTCAAATCTTCAATTTAGTAGCCTGACATTTTTGGCGCCGTTGTCGGGGAGCTGTTTAAAAGGTAAGAAGATAGTTGTCGTGATTAGTTTTAGAATGCACTTAGTTTGGTTTGGTGTGTTAGTAGGTTGATAGTAAGAGCAGTTGTGGAAACAAAAAGGGTGAAAACCGACATATCCGTTATCACAGGTACTCTGAAACTCAATCTTAGTTATTTCATTTCTTTAATATGACTTCATGAGAAATAGAGATCCTAGAGGTAGATTTAGGAAAAATATAAAACCACAAAGAGAAGAAGAAACCTCCACCCAAAGAGAGATAGAAACTGAGACTGAAATTCTGGCTGAGGAAACTATAGAACAAAACCTAGAACCAGGAAACATCATACATCAGCAAACTCAAAATCTTGGTGATCCAGCCCTGGATGACACAGTTGATCCAGAGAAAATACATGACCTGCTCAAGAACCCTAACTCTATAATTTCATAGATAACAACTAAAATTGTGACATCAAAGGCCATAAGATCCTCAAAAAGACCAATAGGAGATAAAACTTATGACAAAAAGAATCCAGAAAGGTGGGATTTTACACCCTCACCAAAGAAAGAAAGGATTGTTTATACAATTCTTGGCAATCCTTTTACCATGGGAGAAAGAGGGAGAGACCTACATGGGGAACTTCATATTGAAAATGAAGGTGAAGAACAAGTAGAGAATGAGCTACCACAAGAAACCACCTTTGGATTTCCTATTTTGGACTTAGTTCAGAATGTCACCATGAAAAATATCCCACTTTCAACACTACCAACCTTCCATGGGAAAAATAGTGAGGACCCAAATGTCTTCCTTTTTGAGTTTGACATCCTTTGTAGGAGTTATAACTATCTCCAGGATGCGCATAAACTGAAATTGTTCCCTACCACCCTGTAAGATTCTGCACTACGTTGGTTCATGAGTTTAGGAGAATACAACATTAGATCTTGGGAAGATATGAAGACAAAAATTTTAAAGAAGTACCAGGACTATTGCAAAACCAAGGATTCTCGGAATGACATCTTCAAAATGGAACAGCAAGATGAAGAAAGCCTTGAGGATTTTCTAGAGAGATTTACCTTTACCCTTCAAAAATCCAAATATAATGATCTCCAGGATGAAGCAGTCAAGACTCTTTTCTTGAAAGAAGTTTTGGAAGAATACATTGATACCCTCAATTTAATGGCTTCAGGAGAAATTTATCAGAAAAACTTTGAAACAATTAGTGAACTCTGCAGAACTTACTCAAGAAGTAAAGGGAAAGCTACAAAGAGTGTGAGAGAACCGGTCAACAAAAATACCAAAACATCCACAGCTGGTGGAGTTACCAAAGTCGAATTGGGAAACCTTTTGGATAATTTTAAAACAGACCTGTTAGGAACAATTGGCTCTCAGTTAGACACTTTGAAGATTAAGAGGAAGCAGGAAGAGGAAAACCCTTTCCTAAGCATATTTTGCCCGAAATGCAGAAAAAGACATCCTTTATGAGAATGCCCTTTGGAAAACATTTTTGTATGTGCAATATGTACTGAAAATCATAAAACAGAAGACTGCCCATCCTTATCTGGATTGCAGGCAATATTCAAGGGAGGGGAAGCTCTAGGGACTTCATCTTCACCTAAGAAGCCTTGGCAGCCTAGAAATCCAAATGAAAATGCATACCAAGAACCATCCCCACAATCTTCCAGCTACTATCCACCCGTCTCTCAACAACAACAACACCCATGGAACTGGCCAAACTAGCCTCCACAAAATGTCCCTGCTCAACCTTGGTACCAGGGATGGAGAAATCCAAACTTTGGGAATAATCAATAGCAGCATGCAGTACCAGTTCCTCAGAATCCATACACACAGTATCCTCCAAATTTGCAGCAATTACTGCCTGGTTTTACTCCACCTCCGTTACAGCAGTTACTTCCTGGTTTTACTCCAGCTCCATTGCCACCCATTCCACAAAATCCTCAGTAGCCTCAGAATCCACCACGTCCTACCATTTTTCCCGCTCAACCCATTCCAAATCCGAACCACAGACCACCCCTACCACTCCATAATGTTGATTTCCAGAACTATCCATCTTACAACATAAACCATGTTTCTATACAAGAAGTACAGCTGAGATCTGGAAAATTTTTGAATAAAAGACAACCCATAATAAAAACAGCACCAAAGGTAATCATTGAAGAACATGAAGATGAACCTGCAGATAATTTATCAACTGAGATACCCCTGCAGGATGTTATCATTCCAAATCAGAAAGAATCTAAATCACAGCCTAACACACAACCTCAGGTTCCCAAAAAGCCTCCTTTTCCTGAGAGGCTGCTCATTGAAAAACCAATCATACAATCTGAGTTTGACATTATGACTGAACTGAGAAATGTCTGTGTTAATATTCCATTGTTACAGACAATTAAATATGTTCCCATCTATGCCAAAACCATCAAATAACTCTTCATTAAGAAACCAGGATGAAAACAGAAAGATCCACCCACAATACATCTAGTAGGACAGCTGTCAAATTATATTTCTAAAACACCTAAAATTGTAAAGTATGCCAACCCAGGAAACCCAATAGTTTCAGTGACCATCAACAATGTATCTATTAGTAATACTTTAGTTTATTTATGTGCAACCATTAATATAATGACTAGCAACACAGTGGAACTGTTACAATTAGATCAATTTATGCGCCCTACTCCTACAGTACTTGAACTGGCAGACAGAACCACTATAAAACCTGCTGGAGTTCTTGATGACATCCTTGTGACTTTAGCTTCGTGGGAGTATCCTGTGGACTTCATGATAATTCATTCAAAGGACCCCACAAAAGGCCATCCAATCATTCTAGGGAGACCCTGGTTGGCCACAGCCAACGCTCTCATAGGATGTCAGGGCGGGGATATGTTTATTTCAAATGGCATTTCTTCACAAAAACTTACTCTGTTTCCACCTGCCCAGCCTGTTACAGAAGAATTATGTTGGCTGAAGTGCCCCTATTTCGAGAATGAGGATGAGGAACCTTTATTTTCTATTGATGAGATCCATGCACTGCAAGAACCTACAGAGGATGACATTTTAAGTCAATTCCTTTTTGTGACAGAAAATGTTGAGTTTCCACAGACCTATCTGCAATATGATCAGATTTTCAGAGAGGATTTTCAGGAATGAAGTGAGCTATTTTCTTCATTTTCACCATCCATGGTTTTCACTGTTTCTGAACACTCAGGGCCATATACCATTCCAGTAGAACTTAGTCTAGGTATATGTCTATACATCAACTCTGAATTGAGTACCAGTCAACAAAAATAATTGACAAAACTTTTGAAAGAACAGTCAGGGGCTTTTTCTTGGGAATACACTGATATGAAGGGGATACACCCTGAAACCTACATTCACCACATCTACATCCAACCAGGGATAACCCCAGTAAGACAGCCATAGATATGCATGAATCTAATCCTGAAATACTTTGTAAAAGAAGAATTACAGAAACTGCTAAATGTCGGATTCATTTATCCAATTTCTGACAGTAAGTGGGTTTCACCTCTTGTTGTGGTACCCAAGAAATCAACAGGAAAATGGAGGATGTGTGTAGACTTTAGGGAGCTGAACAAGGCAACCCTGAAAGACTATTTTCCCTTACCCTTCATAGATCAGGTTTTGGATACCTTGGCTGGCAAAAGATATTTTTCTTTCGTGGATGGATATAGTGGGTACAACCAAATTCAGATTGCTCCTGAAGACCAGGACAAGACAACATTCACATGTCAGTGGGGCACTTATGCCTATAAAGTGATACCTTTTGGATTATGTAACGCTCCTGCGACATTTCAGAGAGCTATCCTTGGTGTCTTTGCTAACTTGATTCATGACTGTGTGGAGGTTTACATGGATGATTTTACTGTCTATGGTAACACCTTCGAAGAAGCCTTGAGTAACCTAGAGAAAGTCTTGATTCGCTGCCAAGAATCAAATCTATCCCTCAGCCATGAAAAATGCAAAATGCTCTTAACTGAAGGGATTGTGTTGGGTCACCATCTATCTGCTGAAGGAATCAAAGTAGACCCAGCCAAAATTTAGGTGATAGTTAATCTTCCTTCTCGAAAAACCCAGAAAGATGTGAGAAGCTTTTTGGGGCATGCTGGCTATTACCGACGATTTATTGAAAAATTCACAAAAGTAGCCAGCCCCATGTTTAAACTGTTGACAAAGGATACATAATTATGTTGGGATGATAATTGTCAGAGTTATTTTGACGATTTAAAAGCAAAACTGTCTATGGCACCTGTCCTTAAAGGGCCAAATTGGTCCCTTCCTTTCCACATCTCAACTGATGCCTCAGACATTGCTTTAGGAGGAGTGCTTGGGAAAAAGGAGAACCAACTGAATTATGCAATCTACATTACCATCAAGAACTTGACCCCTCTTGAACTGAACTACACCGTAACAGAGAAAGAATTTTTAGCAGTAGTTCATTCCATCAACAAATTCCGTCACTACATTACTGGATATGAGGTTTGTGTACACACTAACCACTCCACAATCAGATTCTTGATGAACAAACCAGTCACTACTGATAGAATCACCCGATGGCTTTTGCTGCTTCAAGAATTCAACATCACCATTGTTGATCGGCCAGGGAAAGAGAATGTAGTTGCATATTTTCTTTCTCGTATTCCCCAAGATAGTACTAATACCCCAGTGGACGATAACTTCCCGGATGAACATTTGTTTGCAGCAGTTGTCAAGACCCCTTGGTTTGCAGATACAAAAACTATTTAGCTACAGGAAGGTTACCAACTCACTTATCACCTCCACAAAAGAAAAGAATTATCCAACAGAGTGCTTACTATTCTTGGGTGGGGAGTGATCTCTTCTATACAAGTCCTGACATGATTATTCGAAGATGTGTCCGAGAAGATGAAATTCCCGATATCTTCCAGACCTGTCATGATGGGCCATGTGGAGGACATTTCTCTGACAAGAGAACAACATAGAAAGTCTTGCAATCAGGATACTATTGGCCGACACTGTTCAAGGATGCAACGAAATATGTAAGAAGTTGTGACAGTTGTCAAAGGATGGGAAGGCCCATTGCAACAGACGAGATTCCCTTACAACCACAAGTTGTAATTGAACCATTCGATAAATGGGCACTAGATTTTGTAGGGCCAATTGCTCCCATGTCAAGGAAGAAAAAGTACATCTTGTTGTGCACAGATTTTGTGACCAAGTGGGTAGAGGCAAAGGCCCTATATCAGGCAACTGAGAAATCACTGATTGAGTTTATGTATGAAGAGATCTTTACCTGCTTCGGTGTTCCACAATAAATTGTCACAGACCAAGGTGCCCAATTTACTTCCAAATTGATGAAAGAACTCATTGACAGATATGGGATCAAACACTGTAAGTCCTCTCCCTACCATCCACAAGCCAACGGGCAAGTGGAATCTACAAACAAAGTTCTGGAAGCAATTCTGACCAAGACCATACACTTGAATCATAAAGACTGGGCAGATAGACTTCCAGGAGCTTTATGGGCATACAGGACTACATGGAGAAACACCACTGGTCATACTCCTTACGAATTGGTATTCGGTAAACAAATTCTCCTTCCCATAGAGTTTCAGATCCATACATTCCGCCTAGTAGCAGAGTTGGGGTTGGATTTGAGTGAAGCACAAAAACAGAGGGTCATGCAACTTAATGAATTGGGAGAAATGAGGCAGGATGCTCTTCAAAGGACCATCCTTGTGCAAAGTCAACGCAGCAAGTGGCATGCCAGATACATCAAGAAAAATCATTTCCAACCAGGGGATTGAGCATTACTTTTCGATTCCAAATACAAAAATTTCAAAGGGAAACTTACAACGAGATGGTTGGGACCTTATTAAGTAGAAACTATTTTTGATAAAGGTTCTGTCAAGATTAAAACCATAGATGATTCTCAGAACTCCTTTGTAGTGAATGGACATCGACTGAAAGTGTACAACAAACCTTTGTCAAAAGATGATGTCTTACAGGAAGTGGCCAAGCAAGTAGAACTAAAGATAGTGGGGGGAGAGTCTTCTCCTCCTGCTAATCTTTGATCACTCAGACTGTTTTAAAATTCTGTACATAATAGATCTTTAGCAGAAAAAATAAAAAAATATAAAAAAAATCAAATAATATAAAAAAAAAGGAAAAAACATTTATTTTCTTCTTTCTCTTGGATGTGTTGATGCTTTGTTTTCAGTTTTACAGGCTCCTCAAAACAAGTGCAGAACTGAAATCACAACAGGTAAGAAGGTAAGACTGTTTATTTCATGAGATTTTCTTATCAGCATGACTAACTTGTTTTGCACCAGGTAAATTCGAGCTTGTTGGCTCCCTTCGTTTGCTCATTAAAATATGAAAGGGGCATTTATCAGGAAGGATTATTCTTTACCATACCTGGTGAATTACTATGGGAAAGAAACCCCCTTAGAGTCTTCTTTTAGCATTTCCTCAAACTCTCCAAATATGAGGAAGCAATGAGCATGAACTAGCTTGGGCTCATAAAATCCACAAGCAGGTGATTATTGTTCAAAACATTATGTCTGCAAAATTTCTGTCTGCACGCGTGTTAGATGATGTGGAATACGTTAAGGTCCACCTTCCAACAAATATCACTCCATCAACATCAACACCTTATCTGGAGCAGAGATTAGAGATTATTTAGCACCCTGGACTCTGCATGCCTTAATGGCAGATATCTTTGCTAACAGCCATGGGAATACACCAATGTCTCTTGGCTGATAGATCCTACAGGTGACTCGACACCGACACCTCTATTCGTACCTATTTAGGATGTGCTATAGGTACCTTGAGACCCATTGACATCACAGGTGGGTCATCTCGCATCGGTTAACAACATTCATCAATGGCTGGTAATCCGATGATTTATATTTGTGTTCGACTCCAAAACATCTATTCACACAAATCAGACTTGTACCATGGATGAAGCTTTGAAGTTGTTGAAGACATGATTTCATTTGATCTTTTTCAGGCCAGAACAAAAGCCAGGTTCAGGGGTCATCCTAAGATAATCTGTTGTTATACACAGAAAGTTTTTTTTTCTCAAAACGGTATTATTTGTTCAAATTCTTCTGCAGACTCCTGAATGTTCCAAGAGTATCAGTCAGTACCAGCACAGAGTTTATCAGTTACAGGTCCAGCAGAAAGACCAAAGCAGCTACAATTTTTGCGCCAGACTTAACTTCAAAAGACAATTCCACAGCAAGCCTTGCATAACAATGGAGATACGTAATGTAACTCAAGTATATGTTAGTTCGTATTGATTTATTGTATTAATTTGCATACTGATAATCTTGAACTAAGGGTACCTTAATTACTCTATAACGTTTCATCATTTCCATGACCTGTACCTAACCGAACTAACCTACCATGACATTTCGTGTCATACAAATGCACCATTACCGGAACTAAGTTTGATTTGACTTGGACATGATAACTCTACACCCTCGTACGACCTTCATCATGTTCCGACACCCTATCTATCTCCACAATGATTCAAATCTTCTCATATCATTTTCTTCCCAACCGTTCCTTTCACCACATTCTCCATCGCATTCTCTCCTTTTGTCACCCTCACCCAACCTTCGCTGCTCTGATAGACTTCCCCTATGATGCCAAGAAGAGCCATGGTAGAAAATCGCCACGAGCCAGAAACATACGCCGACTTGGAAGCCCTCCCAGAATATGGGGCAACGAGAGATATTTTTAAGAAAGCAGGGTGGGAGCCATTTCTGAAAAAGTTCGATGGGTATAACGATGCAATCACACTCCAGTTTGTGATGCATTTCTATGGTGGGACCGCCAAGGTGGGAGAATTTGAGTTCGAGGTCACAGAGGAGTTCATTGCAGAGGCAATTCAATTGCCCACTACAGGCTAGAGGTGGACGAAGGGGAAACCGGTTGATAAAAATCTCTGTGCACAGCTGTTGAAACCTCAGTACCAGGAAACAAAATGGTCTGAGGGAACGTCGCAGTCCTGGCTGGAACCACAGTGGGCTCAAGTGTTGGTCATCCTCCAGTGTTACCCAATGTGTGAGGGTCGATATACCATTATATTCCCCTGCCACGCCTGACTTCTGTTACACTTCACAGGTACTCCGCTGAACATACCCTTTTTCTTGTTAAAAATTTTAAAAAGGATGGCCGAACAGGTCCAAAGGGTTAGTGAGTTTCGAGGGAGTCTATTTCACTTCGGTCTAGTTAAAATATTGATTACATTTACACTGTCGAAGAAGCAAGAGACTTGGGACCTCTTCACTGTAAAAACCCTCGCCCGTGCCCAGTCGAAAGCTAAGAATGTGAAGCCTGTTTCCCCACACAAAAAGTCGAACTCCAAGAAAAAGAAAGTCAAAACCCTGACTAAAGACTCTGTTTGGGACCCTGAGCCCGAACCTCCAATTGATGACGAGGTAGAAACCAATATTGAAACTGGGAAGGCCACCACACCTACAGAGGCGAACATTGAAGCCCTGAGTTCTCCCCCAGCTATCGAGAACATAATTGATGTGGAGGAACTAGCCGAGTCAGCTGATAAGCCTAGGAGGAACCCGAAAAGAAAATGTAAAAGCATGTTGTCAGGAATGGACAACTCGGTACCCAGTTACCCCCCACAAGAAAGATTGAAAAGTATAGATGGTCATGAGGAGGCCCCAGAGCCATCTGAGATGACCTGGACTTTGTCCCAACTCATTCGAAAGAACCGTAAAACAAATCGGCAGGCTACTACACCCAAAGGAAATGTGCAGAATCAGTTCGTTCAAGTACCTACCGGTACCCCTGTTCAGATGCCAAGAGAGTTCACCCCTGAACCCCATCTAGTTGACACTTCTGCATTCAGCCCAGCTCATCCAGATCCAATTGACAACTATGAACTCATCCCAGATCATAATTTTGATCCAGTTGATACTTATGAACGCAGCCCAGATGCATTCACTCCTGAATTCAGTTCAGACCATAATTCCAATAGATTTCACACCCCTTCTCAAAGTCCCGAAGAGCTCACGCATGCATCTAGTCCGTCACCATAGCTAGGACAAGGTCAAACAGTTGAAACCCACTGCGAGATTTCCTCCAGTCGGTCTTTGAAACCCATGGTGGAGAAACTAGAGAGAAAGAATAGCAGATTAAAGGAGAAGTTGCATGAGTACCATGTATTGGATAGACATATTAAAACCGAAAATGAACTCCTAAAGCTCAGGGTAAATCACCTCTTATCCAAAGTTGAAAGGATAAAACAGAGGAATAAGGATATTTTCAAAAGGAACGGACAACTTCAGAGGATTGCTAGGAAGCATGTCATAATCAACAGGGTCCTTAAGAAAGAAATTAGGAATCTGAAGAAGCAGGAGAGGCTACAAATGTTGGTTGTAGAGGCTGCAACCCTCTGATGGCTACCAGTTTTTGATTTTTGTTGTCTGAGGACAGGCAGGAACTTCAGTGTGGGGGCATGTTGGTCTCCGGTTTTGATCATGTTTTTTGCCTATATTATATTCCACAGACCTCCATTTATATGCTAGTACCACCCTTTTGGCCTCGTTTTGACACAATTAACATCTCCCTACCATTCAATGGGGTTACTTAAGGTATCTTTGCATTTCAAGCTATTTTTATGCACTTTAATGCTTTAAATTGATATTAGGACTAATGTCGCTTGGGTTAGGTACCACTTCTATTTTTGGAACAGGATGCCGGTACCAGGTACCAACTCGTACCCGTGGAAGATACCAATGGAGCCACTCAAGATCTGTGCGTTATGGTCCGAATGGGAGACAGAGAGATTTGTATGACAACTGGAGTCATCGCCACAGGGTGCTTGAAGGCGTAATGATAAATCTGGGTCGTGCTTCTTCATCGTTCACACTTCGTGACACTACGTGTCACGAAGATGTGAAGTACATTTTAAAACTTGATTCCAAGACTGTTATGAATAGGGGGGACCCATTTGTTTTATGTATCTTTTTTTTAGACTGTTATGAGTAGGATTTCTATATATAAACCCGGGATCACTCCTGAGAACGGGTTGTTGTTGGATTATGTTACACCGTGAACACATATTTTCTGAATATCAAAACTGTTGCTGTATCATGCTATTCGACTGATATATGATTTGAAGTATTCTCTTTTGAGTTAATGGAGCGTAGAGATTATACAATGTTTGCAAAGAATGCTGTAGTTAGTTCTGGTTCTTTCCTCCGGCGTTTGTACTGTTTGGTTGGGCCCGCCAAAATGGTGCAAGTCGCTGTGTTACTCTGTTTCAGGTTTAGTTCATTTCAGCGCTTTAGAACTTGCATACGAGATAGCTTAACGTTCATAGATTTAGCTTTATTTTATCATAGCTTTAGTTCATTGCAGTGTGTCAGTGTTTGCTTACACGATAGTTTAAAGTTTTAGAATTGACTCGTTCAAAGTTGTGTTCATTTATTCCTCAACTGAATCATTCCAGCATACTGTTATCTTTTGTGTTGATCAGTATTGAATGCATAACTGATGCCTATAGGTTTTAGCATATGAACATGGTTTGTTTGGCTTCTAGATTTTGATTCGAACATAACTCGGAATTGGCATGAACTTTGCTTTGTTAGACAGTTTGGTTACCCTGCTTACTTAAAAATAGTTAGATTACAGTTAAAGTAGAGGGAGTTCCTGGTACCAGTAGGTAGGAAGGTACTATGTTTTCCTGTAGACAGAATTAGACTCATTTTTTATGTTCAGAATGAATGCATTTTCAAAAATACTCTTTGTGTCATGACTTAAACAGAAATGATGATGGTAGATGATTGGACATAGAGGTAAAATAATCTTGTGGAACCACACTTTTGAATAGAAATAGCAGTACCAGCATTTGAGCACAAGATTGTTTTCTGTTGATGACTTAAATAGGAAATGCTCAGTTTTAAGATAGTCATTAAGATTCAAGTTCTCAGGATAAGTGTGTGTTTTCTTCTAAGGATAGCATTCAGATAGAGACTAGAACCTTACCCGCACATACAGTGTAGCAGCTCGAAGTTTACCAACCCTGGTTTGACAATTTAGTGTTTCAGGTCATTCAAATCTTCAATTTAGCAGCCTGACAAGCGTATCGGCATTCAGTGTTTCCACTTGATAGACACATTGTGTCAATGGAGCATCGCAAGTCACGATATCCCGAGGAAGCATCAGGACCATCCATCTCTCTAGGACGTGTGGCGTAAATCCGAGGACTCGGCAACAGTTCCGACCAGGAAAGGGAAATCAACAAATCAGGATTCGGCAAATCGCGAATCTTGAGGACAAGAAACTCAAGCATTTCAAAACTCCGAACCCCGAAATCTTGACAGGAGGTAAACTCCGTCGTGGGGCCCAGCTAACATCATCTAGTCAAACGAGTCAATCGACGCATCGACATTTCACGGATCCTGGAGACAAGAGGTCTGAGACATAACATAACGCAAAATCACGAGAAGGGATCACGACCGTCCATCTATTGAGGTCGCGTGTCGCAGATCGAAGACATCGGGAAAAGTCCCAATAGGACACTGCCATTGGAAAATCGATGATCGCGGAATCGAGGAGACAAAAAACCTCGACATCAGATATCTCGAAATCTCGATTCGCGATATCCCGATAAGATCTGGACTATCCTATCGCAGCATGATCTGGACCGTTAAAAACTCCAAAGGCGTCTTACGCGTTTCGGCATTTTGAAAGACAAGGAACGGGAAAATCCCGTAGCGCTTTAACACAAGAAGTGTGGTCACATTGAAAGGAGACCAAGGGCCCATTCAAGCCCAATAAGCTCCTATAGGCCATCGGACAATCGACATTTCTGAGATCGGAGGTAAATACGATTTTTTTTTCCCTCTATTTTTTTAGCATTTTTTTTTAAATGGCGTCAACTAGCAATCTAGGCCCGACTCAGGGTCTGATTCTTCTTGGTAAGAATTATGAATTCTAGTCTCTTCGAATGAGGTCATTCTTGCAAGCACAAGAGTACTGGGAACTAGTGGATCTTGGATATGTGGAACCAGATCCACTCGTCCTCACTGCCATGACAAATGCGCAAAGAATTGCTCAGACAACTCTAAGGACCAAAGAAAACAAAGCGAAATTCTGGATACAGAATTTTGTGGATGATTCAATTTTCTCAAAAATAACAGGCACTGGTACTTCCAAACAGGCCTGGGACATCCTCAAAATTTCCTACCAAGGAAATGATAGGGTAAAAACAGTTAAACTGCAGTCCTTGTGGACACAATTCGAGACTCTCAGGATGACAGAGTCTGAAACTATAGATCAGTTCATGACCAGAGTCACGGGAATTGTGAACCAGATCAGACTCATTGGTGAAACCATCACTGATCAACGAATTGTTGAGAAAATTCTCAGAAGTTTACCCAGGAAATTTGAAATGGTTGTAACAGCCATCCTTGAATCCAAGGATTTGTTAAGATTTTCAACAGATGAACTAATTGGTTCTCTGGTGACACATGAGACAAGACTACATCTCACAGATGAGTCAATCTCAAATGCCTTCCAATCTAAATTCTCATTCAGAAGAGGAAAAGGAAGAGGAAGAAGTAGAGGAAGAGGGAACAATCAGGGTGACCCTCATACTAGTGGAGGAAATAGACAAAAATATCCCACTCAGAACTTCCGAGGTCAGAGAAATCAACAACAAAATCACCATCAGAATTTCCAGCCTCAAAGAGGCAGAGGGAGAAGGTCGAATGACAAATCCAGCATTCAATGTTTTTATTGCAAAAAGTATGGGCACTATGAATCTGAATGCAGGAAGAAGCAAGCAGATCATCTCTCAGGCAGAGCACATGTGTCAAATCACACAGGAGAAAACTCAAGAGGTATGTTTCTCTCATGCCACAAAACTGAACAGCAACCTAAAGATCTTTGGTTGCTGGATAGTGGCTGCAGCAGTCACATGACAGGTAACAAAGAATTACTTTCATGCCTTGATTCGTCAATTGCATCTGATATCACACTTGGAAATGATCATTTAGTCAAAGTTCAAGGAAGAGGAACTGTTCCTATTCTTACTAAACATAATGTAAAGAAAGACATATCTAATGTCTATCATGTTCTAGACTTAAAACATAACTTGTTAAGTGTAGGAAAACTCATTGAAAAAGGTTATAAGGTACTTCTTGAGGGAGTATCTTGCAAAATCTATGATAGAAAACCCAACAGAAAATTGATTTATGAAATCTATATGACTCCAAATAGGATGTTTCCCCTCACCCTCAGAACTGCAAATCTGAGTCAACCTTATGCACAGAATGCATCTACCATGAATGAAACAATGGTATGGCATACTAGATTTGGACATCTACCATTTCAGAGTCTAAGTCTCCTTCAGAAAAACTCCATGGTCAAAGGTCTACCTATTTTTAAAGAGCAAATCCCCCCATGTGAGTCTTGCATACTTGGAAAACACAAGAGAACCAGTTTTCCACAGTCTTCCAATCAAGCCAAACAACATCTTGAACTTTTCCACACTGACCTATGTGGACCAATGCAAACAGAGTCAATAGGTTGTAGTTTTTACTTTCTAACGTTTATTGATGATTTCAGCAGGCAAATCTGGATATATTTTCTTAGACACAAGTCTGAAACATTTACAAAATTCAAAGAATTCAAGGCTGAAGCTAAAAAACAAAGTGGTAAATTTCTCAAAGTCCTCAGATCAGATGGAGGAGGAGAATACAACTCCAAAGAATTTACAATTTTTTGCAAATCTCAAGGCAACATCATGCAAGCAACAACAAGGTATACTCCACAGCATAATGGAGTGGCTGAAAGAAAAAATCAGACCATCCTGAATATGGCAAGAACACTTCTTAAAGAAAAACACTTGTCAAATACTTTTTGGGCTGAAGTAGTAGCATGCTCAGTCTATCTGTTGAACAGATCACCAACCACCAGTATACAAATGAAAGTCCCCCAAGAAGCTTGGAGTGGGACAAAGCTCAATCTAGCTCATCTAAGGACATTTGGATGCATAGCATATGCACACATCCCTTCCGAATTAAGGAAGAAGCTTGATGACAGAAGTGAAAAATGTATTTTCACTAGCTACAGTGAAACCTCTAAAGCTTACAGGATTTACAATCCCATCACCAAGAAATTAATTCTCAGCAGAGATGTACAATTTTTGGAAAACCAATTCTGGGATGATACAGAAAACCAGCAAGTGGACAGTCAAAATCCTTTGCTGCCAAGTTCTGAAAACACATAAAATTCAGAACAACCAGTACCTCAGTCCATTCCTTCAAGAATGTAAGTCGAAGGACAACCAGATAACTCACAGGATAACTCAACTTCCAGCAGAGAATCATTCTCTGAACCACAGAATCAGAGAACTCGAAGTTTGAGAGAAATACATCAACAGTTGGATGACTTTGAGCAACATAATATTTTTTCTTTAATGTCATGTCAACCTTC
>ML778473.1:1997781-2021957 GCA_009831015.1 Picea engelmannii
TATATATATATATATATATATATATATATATATATATATATATATATATATATATATATATATATATATAGCTGAAGAGTTTTGTCAATTCACTATCTAAGGAAACTTTGCATTTGGATACATGATTTTTTGTCTTAGATGAATTTATTGGGGGACATCTAGTTTTCTCAAGGTCTTGTTGCCTTTTATAATTTTGATCTTATTTGGTTGCTGACCTATAATATGTCAACTAATGATGACATATTTTGATTAGAACTCAATTAGGTATTTAATTTTTTGGGACAACTTATGAAAAAGATATTGGTAGTGGGCTTCTAGGCAAACCTAGGAATACCAATAGATTCTCATAAAACTATAAAAAACCTTAAAGGTAATCATAAGATTTTAAGAGTCTTGTTATCTTGTAACATGTAAAAAGAACTACGAAAATCCCTCAAAATCCCTTCCTCTTAATGACAAATTCACACATAATATTAAAATATTCAAGGAATTCATAATTGTAATAAACTCAGTAAGATAACTAAAAATCATGATGATAGCCTACATTCAAGCATTCACAAAACCCTTTCAAGTTTTACGCAAAGTGTTGAATCTCTACATTACATAGTAAAATTACAAATATCACATGAAGAAGCTTCACCCATGATGAAGTAGAGCTCATTAAAGGGCACATGCATGATCTCTACATTCTATACTAAAGCCGCCAATTATGCAAAATAAAGGTTCCATACACATATTGCACATCCCACAAGAAGAAGCTCAGGAATAAGCTATGCATAACCAAGAAGAAGGTGACCGACCTAGCGGAGTGTAGGTAAGACATACCAACCATCACCTTCCCAAGTCCTTGTCATCAAACTAGGATTAAAATTATTAGCCTCTCAAGCTTTTCTCTTCTTTGTAAAATAAACTATTTTAGCCTCTAAAAAATATCCCAAAAAATTGGGAAAATTCATTACATTTGTTTGCTTCCACATAGGAGAGAGATACTTTTCACAATTTACCCTTTCCTAAAAATATCATATTAATACTATTATTTTTACAATAGAGAACTATAGGCAACAAAAAACCTTCTAAAGATAAATTTGTGGGAGTGACTTAAGTGAAGAAGGTAAATTGCTTCCTATAACTAGATTTGGGTAAGAATTTAGGTAGGAAGGAAGTT
Source organism: Picea engelmannii (assembly GCA_009831015.1). Classification (NCBI taxonomy): domain Eukaryota; kingdom Viridiplantae; phylum Streptophyta; class Pinopsida; order Pinales; family Pinaceae; genus Picea; species Picea engelmannii. Next base: position 1,998,947 of record ML778473.1, read on the forward strand.
GACTTGACCTCTATCCCTAGAGGAGGATGTCACCCGTTCTTGGGGTTAAGCCTTTCATGGACATGACCATCCACTAAGTGGGGAAGTACTTGGGGTTTCTTGTGAGATATTACCTCACGGGTTCTTGGGGTTAAGCCTCCCCTGGACATGAGGGTCCACGGTTTACCCTGTTTACCATCCACTAAGTGGGAAAGTACTTGGGGTTTCCTGTGAGATATTACCTAGCAAAAAAAAGAGGTTGACATTGTCCACTTATTAACTTAAACAGATTTTGTGATTAATGTCCACTTACTAACTTAAACTAATTTTGTGATTAATGGTAGGGAATAAGTGCAAAAAAAAGTATTATAAATTTATTTAGTGGTTTACAATGGATTTTAATGGTTTAATATGAATTGACTTAAAAAGTGGACAAATTGAAAAATTTAACTATAAGTAAAGGAAAAATTCTTACCAAATTTAAGGGACAAATCCCATGGAAAAATAGATGAGTTTCTCCACTTATTCTATTTATGATGGATTCTAACAAATAACAACCACTTTATAAAAATGCATATTACCTCATACTAAGTCTACACGTCATCTTCCAAAAATTCAAACCAGAATATGGGTAGTAATACCATCCATATGTAATAACAACACCTCATTTCCACCAATCTCTAAACCCCATTTTACATGAAAGTTCAAGAAATTACCCTAAATTATCATATTTCTACCTACCTCCAAATTCTCTTCCACACTCTTCTTTATATATAGTTACGTCGAGAAGCGTACACCTATTGAGAATGGACACAATTAATCACCTTTTAATCTAAAATTCTAATATTATGGCTAACAATTGAAGATGCTGGCATATTCTTAGTCGTACTCTCTAATCAATGGATAAAATTTAATGCTCATAACTTCCTTCCATTTCTGAATACTTCCGTTACCTTGTTTAATTTTTCACATTTACTTTAATATGTATAAAATTTTGCATTGACGCGTTTTATGAGATTAAACATTTGTAGCTGGACACAGTGGTAGCTACGGCAGTAATAGCTAACCATAGTGGAAGCTGGGCGTTGTTTCAACCAGCACAATGGTGTTTCAGTGGCCGATACCTTTTGGCGTTCTCAAGCCGCGAATCGGCTGTGCTAGTATAGATTCATTTTAACATTGGTATTTAATGTGTTGTATGTGAAGGAGAGGAGGAGACTTTCTTATTATAAAATCAATTCCTTCTAGAAGTATTGACACAAGAAGTTGAGGTAAAATTCTCATAAGCCTTGAATAAAAGGCGAGCAACAAACATCCTTTCCTTTTGAACCTCTTCGAGTTCTCAGGTATGTTTTCGACCTTCTACAGCGAGATAAATTTATGTTGGTAGAGCAGAGAACCATTTTTCACGAGGTTGCACACGTACTTTGGAAACTTTGTTGCTAAGTGCTTGATAAATTTAAGTCAGTGTTATTCCAGCAATGGATGTAGCTTTGGACAGGTTGTCCACATTGCCAGATGGCCTCCTTTTTCTCATCCTTTATAAACTCTCCTTTCGAGAGGTAGTCCAATGCTCCGTCCTCTCTAAAAGATGGAGATTCCTTTACAGAAAAATGCCCAATCTCGTCCTCTGTCCCTATCTTCTCACACCGCTCCGTCTCTAGCCTCCCACACCCGATCCCCAATCCATGGCAACCGTGGAGAATATAATATCCAACATATTGCAGTCTCATTCGTCAGATCTAATGGTCATTAGTCTCACCAACGAGACCGCCCCTTGGAATCCCACTCCCATATATTCAATCCCATGGCAGTTTACCCGCCAAAGCGTATTCAATTGGTTGCAGTGCATTTCCAGAAAGAATGTCGAAAAGCTCATTTTCAGAGATTCTACAACTAGGGAAAGCCCGGTCCCGGAGGCCCTTTTTTCCTACAGTCGTCTCACTCAGCTCAAACTCTTTAACTATATTCTCACAGGTATTCCAACCCAATTCACTGGATTCAGTCATCTCTTGTTTTGCACCTTCATGTCCATCGAACTGACAGATGACTCTCTAGCCATTTCCCAGTGCCCTCTTCTTCTGAAACTTCACTTACAGGAATGTGTTGGCTTGCGAAGGCCTGTCATTTCCGCTGTCAAGATTACACATTTAAATCTGTCTCTTCATGCCGTTGAAGTTAAAAAAAAATCAGCAACTGGAGAGAATTAAGGGACTTGACAGTGAATGAAATGTCATTTCACGAGCTTTCCCCGTCTGTCAAAGGGCTGGAAATGAATCGTGGAAATAATTTGACTGCCTTGTGGTTGGGTTTATCTCCAAGCCGTGAAGAAAACAGGCTTCTTCAGATAGTGGGAGGTTTGAAATCATTGAAGGCGCTTCATATCGGTTTTAGGTTTCTCTTTGGAAGGCGACTGCTGGTTGTTCCTATTGTCAACCTACTTGGGAGGCTTCCCAATCTCGAGCATTTTGGCCTCAAGGGATCCTTTGCTTTGGTAAGAAAATAATTCTCGTATTTTTATTATTAGTATTTAATTATTATTATCAATATATATCCACATAAGCCTTGAATGTATTGAGAATCAGCCCTTTAATTTATTATACATCAAAGCATACATACACGTTTAAATGATTTTAGTTTCTGAGTATTAGCTTTTGAAATATTAGCACACAAGACAAGTACGATTTACCTTTTCAAATAATATAATTTTAATAAACTTTAGAATCCAAATGAAAAATTATCTAGCTGAATAATATCTGAACATTCTAGTTGCTACATTTTGATGTACATAGTAATCTTTGCAATGTTGCTAGCTATTTTATAACATGAATATTTTGCAACTATACACATTTTTATTTTCTCTTCATAAGTGAAGTATGAGAGTGGTTTATAATTGGTACAAACTAATCATGGTATTTATGGAGATGGATTTTGGTAAGGTAACTTTTAATGAATTGTTTTATTGAATGAATATGTTGTGAGTGTCATGCTGTAATAAATTGTTTTTAATGAATATTTCTAGTGAAGATGTAGGATAATTATTATATTAAATTCTTTGCAATAARAKAGTTGACCTCTTTTATCTTTAGTSTTCAAGTAAGTAGTTGTTTGGTTGTTTAGGTACACTGTGTAGTTGTTTGGTTGTTTAGGTACACTGTGTAGTTGTTTGGTTGTCCCACCTTTATCATTATCATAAATTACAACTTTTCTCTACCATGTTAGATTATCCTTAACATGATTGTATATTTGGGTTATCTAAGGATTAGCTACAAAGTCAACTATTGACTATCTGGTTGGACCTTATGATGAATCCAATATACAATCAAGTTAAGGATGGTGGAATGATACCAAAACTTAATAATCATTTATTGTAGGTATCATTCGGTCATTCTTAACTTAATAAAAAAAAATTCCCATGGTCTGCTGTGCGACAATACATACATGTCACAGGTGGTTGTGGGAAGTCTCTTGCATAGTGCCCTAGTTTCTAATAGTTATGACCAACCACACGTCCTCTACCTCCTCCAAATCCTCTTCCACCATGACCTCCTCCTCTAAATATTTTTCTATTACCTTGATTATGTCCACGTAGTGTGTTATAATGGGGTACTTGATTATACTGTAGCTGTGCATTATTCTATTTTTGTTGATTTGTGCACTATTGTGCATTATTATACTATGGTGGTGCTCCAAATTATTACGCATTGTTTTACTGTGGTTATGGTTGAAACTGTTACACAATATTATACTGTGGATACTGTTCATTATTATACTGTGTCTCTTGTGTTGGTTTTTGTGTCATTAACTAAACTTGCACCCTATACGCATTATATGTCCTCTCCTTCATTATCTCTAAGGTTCTGCAGTCAGCGTATTCATGGGACAATGATAACGATCATTCCCATGTGTTATGCATATCTCACACTATGGTCCTCCTGAAGATAAAGGATTTGGCATGCCTACTCCTATATACTACTCAAATAATGGACACTCATTCTTATGATGACCTTCTATCTTTCATAGAGTACACCAGACATCTTCTCTTTTCTCCTTACCTTTATTTTGATTCAACTGAAATGTTAAGTTCTTCATATCTTGTCGCAACTCTTCCACAGCTAGATATGTCTGATTATATTGTTTTTCTTGTAACTATAAGGCTGATTGCAGGGCCTCAACCTAACTTTGGAACTTTTGTTGTCTCAAAGGATACTTTAAATGTGCCAACAAAGAGTTAACAAATAAATGTCTATGTTGCATATCAATAATAGGGTACTTTGACTTACCTTTTAGTCCTTTGAACTTCTAGTCCACCTCCCAGACTGAGTCCCCTGGTTTCTGCTTGATATTTATCATTTCAGTCATGAACTGATCCTCTGAGCTTGGTTTCTAAAATTCATTGATTAATTTCCTCTTCACTTCCGATATAGTTGTAGGCACTCTCGTTCGATTATTTGTTGAGAGAACCATGTACCAATCTAATGTATGGTATCTTAATGTGATTTCTAACTGTGAAACATTTGTATCTTCACTTGTAATCTACTTAATTGCCCATATCTTCTTGAAGATAAACAAATGATTTTATGGGTCCTATGACCCTTTTCCTTGAAACTCTGGTAACCTAATGGTTCGAACTTGTCCTTCCATTGTGAATTTTGTTGTACTACCACCTCCGCGTAGTGTAGATATTTGACTTCTACTTGTTGAAATTATACTTCTTCTTGATTTTCTATTGGACCCACGTCCTGTACAAATTCTTCTACAACTAATCACTTGTTGATTAACCAATTTTTATTCTTCATATGTCTTAGTCGCACATGGGGTTGTTGGTTCCACACTAATTCATATATGGAACATATATCCTTCTTTGGCACCGGACCCATGACCTCTATTTTTCCTCTAATATGTTGTGAAAAATATTTCCTCAATCTTCCATGTCGCACAACGATCATCTACCCCTTCCTAATCATTGTCGAAGCCCTCTCGCTTAGAAACTTCCCTATTCTTACTATTGATATTATACTGGTAGGGTCATCCATTGCATGTCACTCCTTATTTCCTTATTATTTCTCTGACTTGTTCCTCATCCATCATTATGGGGTCCATTGCTTCCTTCTTCTAGCCATCATCCAGAGCCCTCTCCATTTCTCAAATATTCCTCAGTGCTTCCCCTAACTCCCCCGTGCATGCAGAGCGATTTAGATTTATGATTCCATGGTCATCACACAGTTATCATGTAATAAAATTTGATCGATGTGTACATACACCTAATGTACATCCCTCTTGGTCCTTTCAGGAAATCTTGCTCTGTAGCAATATATGGCTTCGTTGTATCGACTGCAAATTCAGTAATAAACCCTGTAGTAATATTGTCTAACTAGAAATCCACTAAGCGCGTGAATTTATTATTAACCATTTCCAACTATGTGATGTTCTCAATGGTCCACTCTACTGGCCTAATATGATTAGTCAGATGGTTATACTTTAACCTCAAAATCCACTCCTATAATAACTATGGAAAATAATAGAAATATGCCTCATTCAAATCAATAAACAAATACCTCTACATATACTAGCATGTTGTATACCTGGAACTTCTATTATCTTTTTGCATGAAATTGAGATGCATTGTCTCCAGCCATATTTCAATATCTTCCTTTGTAGGGTTCCATGGCCTAAAAATTCCTTTCTACTACTACATCTTCTTCATTTACCTTCTCAACATATCTCTTCGATGTTGTTCTTCTGAGTTCCAGTCAGCAATGAAACCATTTTTTGGATGTATGGGTTGACTTGGGTTCTACCTTAGTTCTCCAACAAAACCATTTTCACCATTTGCCCTTTTGGTAAACCAAAAAGCTTCTACACCGCGCACAGAGTGCACAACATAGTCTCACCTGATATGGCTTATGGTTGATTGAAGGTTGCAGATGTATGCAGTCATGGAAGGGATTGGGGATGGTCATTTTACTTCTTCTTCTACTTTTACATGCATTTTACCATAACATTCTTCAGATCTACTATTTTATACATTCATTAACATCTATTCTACATCATTATTCTATTGCACGTTGTAAATAAACCATAACAAATTTATTCATATAACCATTCATTCACCATAAGCATACAAAAGAAACACAATATACATAAAGACACCTGTTTACCATTATTCAACACCACCCCCGGGCCTACACCAACAAAGATCTTCAACATTATTTCTTATTCTTCATCAAAATAGTGTTGCACACATTACATTGTAGTTTTAATTCTGGTGAGATTGACCAATGCTGCACCAAGCTCCATAGCTTGCGACCTGACCCTCAATTACATTCCAAAACTGACTTTATCTGAGCTCCACAGCTCTCAACAACACAAATACTTCGACTTAGACTCAAAAGATGCTAAAGTAATTCGCTCATGCAAAAGTGATACTCTAAGATAAGATCTAAGATGCCTCTAACTATCTCATACATCCTCTATTTATACAAAAAGGTGGGTAAAACCCCTTAAATTATGACTCAAAAAACCTAATTCTAAGTGCACTCCACTTTTCCACTTTCTAATTGTCTTTCACGTGGTTGGTCTTTGATCCAACCCCTCCTTACTTTGAATCTACACTAGCCTTCCTTATTTCCTAGCGTGTTGCTTCATTTTCCTTCTTGTGCACTATTTTATCCTCATTTTGTGGCACATGCTACTTCCTTTGGTCCATTTTACTCATTTGTTGCATTGAATCCCAATATTTTCTACTCCAACACTAGCCTAAATGTACATTACATTTACACTTGGTATGAATCAGCTCACTAGCCTATATTTACAATTACAAAATGTTCTAGATTAGAGACATTACACCTTGTCTTTCCTCTCCTTGCCTTACAAGGTGTTAAATTTTCAAACATATGTAATAAGCACTAAGAGAAACCCTAATTATGGAGATCCTCCAACAAATGCTTTTCTAGAAAATGAAATCCCAGCAGAGGGGCCCCCCAAGTTGAAACTAGATGCAATGAATCTAATGCAACTGAAATTTCATCCATTCGAGGCTAGATTAGAGTTTTATCATGCGTTGCAACTTTCCTCCCCAAACCATTTAGGGACATGCTGGCAATTTTGTATGGGGGCTTAAAATCCAAACTGAGTGAAATAACAGAGTTCTATAAGCTCACACATGTCTATTTGTCTAGGTCCCATGCAACCATGCTACCCATAACTCACTAGCACAATGTTCTTCAAAATCGACCACTTGTTCAAAAATTAAAATATCCCTCACTAAGTGGAATGGATACCCTAACTGAAATAGGTTTCCCCAAATCCAATGAAATTGACGGTTCATCCATCTGAAGACTGATTAGAGTTTTATCGTGAATTGCAACTCACCTCCTGAAGCCATTTAGGGACATGTTAGCAATTTGGTCCAGGGGAATAAAATACAAATTGAGCAGCGTATCGGAGTTTTGTAAGCTCCCACACATCTATTTGGCCAAATCCCATGCAACCAATCTACCCATAATATCTTGACATAGTTTTCTTCAAAATCGACCACTTGTTCATAAATTTCATTGTGCCTCACTGAGAAAAATCGTAGTTCCAAAGATCCTCCATCAAACACTTTTTCAGGAAACAAAATGATGGGGGAGTGGTCCCCCTAGTTGAAATTGGGTACCCCAAATCCAATGCAATTGACAGTTTGTCCATCCAAGGTTTGGCTAGAGTTTTATTGTGAGTTCCAACTCACCTCCTCAATCCATTCACGGATGTCATGTTGTCAATTTGGTCTGGGGGCACAAAATGAAAAACGAGTGGCGTAACAATGTTATGTAAGCTCCCACATGTCTGTTTGGCCAAGGGCCATGTGACCACATTACCCACTATTTCTTGACACAATTTTCTTCAAAATTGACCACTTGTTAAGAAATTGCATTGTACCTCACTAAGAAAAATCCTAGTTTCAGAGATCCTCCAACAAACTTTTTTTCTGCATAACGAACTGATGATGGAGGGGTCTGAATAGATGAAATTGGGTGCCCCAAATCTAGTGAAATAAATGGTTCATCCATATGAGGATCGATTATAGTTTTATTTTGAGTTGCAAATTGTCTCCTCAAGCCATTTAGAGACATGTTTGAAATTTGGTCTAGGGGCATAAAATCCAAACCAAGTGGCATAATGATGTTCCGTAATCTCTCACATGTATGTTTGGCCAAGGCCCATATGAACATGTTACCCACAATATCATATCATAATGTTCTTCAAAATCGACCACATGTTCATAAGTTGCATTGTGCCTCACTGAGCAAAGCCCTAGTTCTAGAGATCCTCCAACAAACTCTTTTATAGGAAATGGAATGATGCCAAAGGGGTTCCCCTAGCTTAAATTGGGTGCTTTCAATCCAATTCAACCAATGATTCATGCATTCAAGACTCGGTTTTATTTTTATCACAAGTTGCAACTCACCTACTCAAGCCATTCAGGGACATGTTGGAAATTTGGTTCGAGGGAATAAAATCCTAACTAAGCAACAAGGTAAGGAATGGCATGGAAAGACAATGCAAGGCGTGGAAAGGAAAGGAGATGAATGGAAATTCAAGGAATGTCATGACAAGTAAAGTCAAGGAAAGGAATGGAAATGCAATACAAGGCAAGGCAATGAAAGAAAATATGAGGCATGGAAAGGAAAGGAATGGAAAGGCAAGACATGGAACTGAAAGGCATGAAATGTGAAGGCAAGGAAACAAAAGGAAATATTTGGCAAGGATAGGAAAGGCTAGACACAACAAGTCAAGTTAGATCAAGTCACGGAAATACAAGGTCCTGGTCTAGGTATAGGTCTAGGTATGGCAGGGAAACGAAAGGAAATGTAAGACATGTAAAGGAAAGGAAATACATGGTTATGTAAGGAATTCCATGGAAAGTTAAGGGAAAGAAAGGCAAGGCAAGGCTAGACATGGTATGGCCTAGACCTAGACCATGACCTAGACATAGACATATACCTAGACCATGACATAGACCTAGACCTAGACCTAGAATTACACCATGACCCTGACCTAGACCATGATCTATACCATGACATATACCATGACCTATACCATGGCAAGAGAAGTCACGGCAAGGAAAGGTACACCAAGACAAGGCATGGAAATACAATGCATGGAAAGGAAAGGAAGGCCAAGGAAAGGCATTGAAAGGAAAGACATGGAAAGGAAAGGTAATGAAAGGAAAGGATAGAAAGGGAAAGGCAAGGCATGACAAGGCATGGCAAGGAAAATCATGACATGGCAAGTCAAGTCAAGGTCTAGGTATTGGTATAGGTCTAGGTATGGCAAGGAAAGGAAAGGAATGAAATGAAAAGGAAAGCAATTGCATGGAATGTAAAAGAAAGGCATGACAAGGCATGGTAAGGTAAGGTCTAGATATAGGTCTGGGTCCAAGTATGCCAAGGAAAGGAAAGGAAAAAAAAGTAAATGAAAGGAAATGTAAGGCATGTAAATGCAAGGTAAGGCATGGAAAGACAAGGCATGACATGTCAATTCAAGGCACGGCAAGGAAAGACAATTCAATGAAAGGAAAAGATAGACAAGGCAAGGCATGGCAAGGCAAGGCATGACATGGAAAGGCAACAAAAGGAAAGGCATGGAAAGGCTAGGAAACATTCTTAATTCATGTGTGTAATTTGGTTTTCATGCAATGGATTTCATCCCTCGCCACTTGAAGCTTATATCTACATTGAAATTGCAATGATGTGATCATTCCTCACTCTCAACATCATGACAAGGCTACAAAAAGTGACTATGAAAACTTATCTCTTTAATTAGAAAGTAATAGAGGAAAAACATTAAAAATAAATGTAGACTACGATGAATTTTAACACGAAAATAACATGATCATATTAGAATATAAAGTTTTCCATCCAATGATTTAAAGGAACTACCTACAATTGTAAATCAAGTGAATGGAACAAAGTCTAAGGGGAGAGAAAAGTCTACTTGATGAAGCACATTTTAAATTTTAAAAAGGTCCCTAAGTTTTAAAATTTTGGGCCTATTTGAGGCCTCGATGGGATCTTTGCAATGGTTGGTGATGGATAGAATGATAAAAAAGACAAATATATTGGCATATCTCTCATTAAGGAAATGAATAAATGGTATGCTAATTTTTTTACCTCTAATAATTTGTGAAGTGGCTTTGGAGAAATATATTGTGCAACTATAGGTATTTGGAGACTCTACGGTGACTATCAAATGGATGAGTAATGAAATCCATGCCCACGATACTAGTTTTTCATAGCTGGCATTACACTTGAAGGATATTTTTGGTCCTTTTCAGAAGAGTTTTGTCAATTCACTATCTAAGGAAACTTTGCACTTGGATAAATGATTTTTTGTCTTAGATGAATTTATTGAGGGACATCTAATTTTCTCAGGGTCTTGTTGCCTTTTATAATTTTGATCTTATTTGGTTGTTGACCTATAATATGTCAACTAATGATGACATATTTTTATTAGAACTCAATTAGGTATTTAATTTTTTGGGACAACTTATGAAAAAGATATTGGTAGTGGACTTCTAGGCCACAAAAAACTAGTCAAACATTGTATGTGCATCAACACCTAAGGATTGTATTTTCAATTTGTCTTGAATAGAAAGTTAAAAAAAAAAATTATTGGAAAAAAATGTTTACGGTGGATCTTGCAAAGGATATTCATAATAAATAGAGAAACATCATAAAGAGCATACAAATGGCATTTTGAGAGGAAGCATCCATCATAATTCATCACAAACCTAGGAATACCAATAGATTCTCATATAACTATAAAAAACCTTAAAGGTAATCATAAGATTTTAAGAGTCTTGTTATCTTGCAACATGTAAAAAGAACTACGAAAATCCCTCAAAATCCCTTCCTCTTAATGACAAATGCACACATAATAGTAAAATATTCAAGGAATTCATAGCTGTAATAAACTCAGTACGATAACTAAAAATCATGATGATAGCCTACATTCAAGCACTCACAAAACCCTTTCAAGTTTTATGCAAATTGTTGAATCTCTACATTACATGGTAAAATTACAAATCTCACATGAAGAAGCTTCATCCATGATGAAGTAGAGCTCATTGAAGGGCACATGCATGATCTCTACATTCTATACTAAAGCCCCCAATTATGCAAAATAGAGGTTCCATACACATATTGCACATCCCACAAGAAGAAGCTTAAGAATAAGCTATGCATAACCAAGAAGAAGGTGACTGGCCTAGTGGAGTGTAGGTAAGACATACCAACCATAACCTTCCCAAGTCCTTGTCATAAAACTAGGATTAAAATTATTAGGCTCTCAAGCTTTTCTCTTCTTTGTAAAATAAACTATTTTAGCCTCTAAAAAATATCCCAAAAAATTGGGAAAATTCATTACATTTGTTTGCTTCCACCAAGGAGAGAGATACTTACACTTTTCCTAAAAATATCATATTAATACTATTATTTTTACAATAGAGAACTATAGGCAACAAAAAAACTTCTAAAGATAAATTTGTGGGAGTGACTTAAGTGAAGAAGTTAAATTGCTTCCTATAACTAGATTTGGGTAAGAATTTAGGTAGGAAGGAAGTTGACTTGACCTCTATCCCTAAAGGAGGATGTCACCCCTTATTGGGGTTAAGCCTTTCATGGACATGACCATCCACTAAGTGGGGAAGTACTTGGGGTTTCTTGTGAGATATTACCTCACGGGTTCTTGGGGTTAAGCCTCCCCTGGACATGAGGGTCCACAATTTACCCCGTTTACCATCCACTAATTGGGGAAGTACTTGGGGTTTCCTGTGAGATATTGCCTAGCAAAAAAATGGAGGTTGACTTTGTCCACTTATTAACTTAAACATATTTTGTGATTAATGTCCACTTATTAACTTAAACCCATTTTGTGATTAATGGTAGGGAATAAGTGCAAAAAAAATATTATAAATTTATTTAGTGGTTTACGATGGCTTTTAATGGTTTAATATGAATTGACTTAAAAAGTGGAGAAATTGAAAAATTTAACTATAAGTAAAGGAAAAATTCCTACCAAATTTAAGGGACAAATCCCATGGAAAAATACATGAGTTTGTCCACTTATTCTATTTATGATGACTTCTAACAAATAATAACCACTTTATAAAAATGCATATTACCTCATACTAAGTCTACACGTCATCTTCCAAAAATTCAAACCAGAATATGGGTAGTAATACCATCCATATGTAATAACAACACCTCATTTCTACCAATCTCTAAACCCCCTTTTACATGAAAGTTCAAGAAATTACCCTAAATTATCATATTTCTACCTACTTCCAAATTCTCTTTCACACTCTTCTTTATATATAGTTACGTCGAAAAGCGTACACCTATTGACAATGGGCACATTTAATCACCTTTTAATCTAAAATTCTAATCTTATGGCTAACAATTGAAGATGTTGGCATATTCTTAGTCGTACTCTCTAATCAATGGATGAAATTTAATGCTCATAACTTCCTTGCATTTCTAAATACTTTTGTTACCTTGTTTACTTTTTCACATTTACTTTATATGATTAAAAAATTACTTCTCTAACCATTGATTGAAAGGCTAACTGATTAAGAAAAATTAATATGTATAAAACTTTGCATTGCCACGTTCTTTGAGATTAAGCATTTGTAGTTGGACACAATGGTAGCTACGGCAGTGATAGCTGGACGTAGTGGAAGATGAGCATCGTTTCAGCTAACACGATGGTGTTTCAGTAGCCGATACGTTTCGGCCTCGGCTGTGCTAGTATAGATTCATTTTAACATTGGTATTTAATGTGTTGTATGTGAAGGAGAGGAGGAGACTTTCTTATTATAAAAACAATTCCTTCTGGAATTATTGACACAAGAAGTTTAGGTAAAATTCTCATAAGCCTTGAATAAAAGGCGAGCAACAAACATCCTTTCCTTTTGAACCTCTTCGAGTTCTCAGGTATGTTTTTGACCTTCTACAGCGAGATAAATTTATGTTGGTAGAGCAAAGCACCATTTTTCCCGGGGTTGCACACGTACTTTGGAAACTTTGTTGCTAAGTGCTTGATAAATTTAAGTCAGTGTTATTCCAGCAATGGATGTAGCTTTGGACAGATTGTCCACACTGCCAGATAGCCTCCTTTTTCTCATCCTTTCTAAACTCTCCTTTCGAGAGGTAGTCCAATGATCCATCCTCTCTAAAAGATGGAGATTCCTTTACAGAGAAATTCCCAATCTCGTCCTCTGTCCCTATATTCTCACACCGCTCTGTCTCCATCCTCCCACACCCTATCCCCAATCCATGGAAACCGTGGAGAATATCAACATATTGCATCTCACACCGCTCCGTCTCCAGCCTCCCACACCCGATCCCTAATCCATGGCAACCGTGGAGAATATAATATCCAACATATTGTAGTTGCTTTCGTCACATATGATGGCCATTAATCTCACCAACGACACCGCCCCTTGGAATCCCACTCCCATGTATTCAATCCCATGGTAGTTTACCCGCCAAAGCATATCCAATTGGTTGCAGTGCATTTCCAAAAAGAATGTCGAAAATCTCATTCTCTGAGATTCTACAACTAGGGAAAGCCCGGTCCCAAAGGCCCTTTTTTCCTGCAGTCGTCTCACTCAGCTCAAACTCTTCAACTATATTCTCACACGTATTCCAACCCAATTCACCAGATTCAATCATCTCTTGTTTCTCACCTTCATGTCCATCGAACTAATAGATGACTCTTTAGCCATCTTTATTTCCCAGTGCCCTCTTCTTCTAAAACTTCACTTACAGGAATGTGTTGGCTTGCGGAGGCCCGTCATTTCCGCTGTCAAGATTACACATTTAAATCTGTCTGTTCATGGTGTCAAAGTTTTGAATGTGAATTGCCTCAAACCTAAAAAAAAAAGCAATTGGAGAGAAGTAAAGGACTTGACAGTGAATGAAATGTCATTTCACGAGCTTTCCCCGTCTGTCAAAGGGCTGGAAATGAATCGTGGAAATAATTTGACCTCCTTGTGGTTGGGTTTATCTCCGAGCCGTGAAGGAGAATATAGTTGTTCGACAAACAGGCTTCCTCAGATAGTGGGAGGTTTGAAATCATTGAAGGCGCTTCATATCGGTTTTAGGTTTCTGTTTCGAAGGATGCAACATACATCATCAAAATATTTCGCATGGAAGGATGCAATCCAGCAGAAACCCCTATACCACTAGGCACAAAATTGAGCAAGAATGATGAAGGTTCTACAGTGGATTCTACCCTGTACAAAAGTTTAGTAGGCATTTTGTTGTATCTTATAGCAACTCGGCCTCAAATTATGTATGCAACCAGCCTTGTTTCCATATTCATAGAATCACCCAAAGATTCTCATTGGAAAATGGCAAAACGAATTTTGAGATATGTTGCAGGAACTCTCAATTTTGGCTTATGGTACACTAAGTCTTATAGTAATCAACTTTCTGGTTACACAGATAGTGATTTTGCAGGCAACCTAGATGACAGGAAAAGCACATCTGGATATGTTTTTCAACTGGGCATGAATCTCATCTCATGGGCATCAAAGAAGTAGCCCATTGTTTCAATATCTTCTGCAGAGGCAAAGTATGTAGCTGCTACCTCAGCTTCATGTCAAGCTATATGGCTGAGAAGAATATTGAAGGATATGTCACATTCAGAAAAGGATCCAACTCCTATTTTCTGTGACAATACATAAGCAATTGTTTTATCCAAGAACCATGTGTTTCACAAGAAAAGTAAACACATTGACACTCAGTTTCATTTCATACGCGAGCTAGTCAATAATGGGGATATTCCACTACAATTTTGTGGTTCTCGAGATCAGCTTGCTGATATCTTTACAAAGCCACTAGGAAAGTCAGTTTTTTATTTTCAGAGACAACACTTAGGCATAGTCAGTGCTGATGAATGTAACTATTGAGTTTAAGAGGGAGTGTTAAACATAATGTAACCTCAACAGTCTGACTGTACACTCCCAGCTGTATTGGACAGTTGTACTTTCTATTTTTGTCTTTCTTGAGCCTATTTAGCTCAACCTTCTTGCATTGTAACTTAGTTCAGTACTTCTTCATACATTTCAATATATTGTTCTATTCTTTTCTCTCTGCATGTACCTTTACTTCACAATTTATCAATAACTTGACTGCCTTGTGGTTGGGTTTATCTTCGAGCCATGAAGGAGAATACAGTTTCTCAGCAAACAGGCTTCTTCAGATAGTGGGAGGTTTGAAATCATTGAAGGTGCTTCATATCGATTTTAGGTTTCTCTTTGGAAGGCGACTGCTCGTTGTTCCTATTCTCAACCTACTTGGGAGGCTTCCCAATCTCGAGCATTTTGGCCTCAAGGGATCCTTTGCTTTGGTAAGAAAATAATTCTCGTCTTTTTATTATTAGTATTTAATTATTATTATCGATATATATCCACATAAGCCTTGAATGTATTAAGAATTAGCCCTTTAATTTATTATACATCAAATCATACATACATGTTTAAATGATTTTAGTTTCTGAGTATTAGCTTTTGCATGTAGAGGGAGGAGTTACCGAGAATTCCAATGCCATAGTATTTAAGTTCACCAGTAGCTAATCTTCAGTCAGTAGAAATACACATCAACGAATGTGACTAGACAGAAATTGGTTTATTGGGCTGTCTGCTTCAAAGATCTCCTAACCTCAAAAACTTTAAATTACGCTTTCCAGAGGAGTCTGAAGGTAAACCAAATAAATTGTTTAAAGAAAAATGGGTGAATTTTAAGGAAGCTCATGTACAAGGAAAGATACCTAAAAAGATATCTGAATTTATCTTTTATATCTGACCATTCTTTTCACTATGCCAGGATTATGTAGACCAGTTGGTGATATTAAAATGGACTGCTAAGTAACAATGGTTAGACAATATTGTTACAAATATAATTTTTGTTGCTCATATTATGAACGGATGAATAGAGATCCTTTATGATTATGTACTCTAGTAACTATTATATTGTGATATTTAAATGGATTGGTAAGTGACAATGGTTATTATATTGTGATATTTAAATGGATTGGTAAGAGAAAATGGTTAGAAAATATGGTTACAAATATGAAATCCAGTGAAATATACTGATTAAATTACGCTTTCTAGAGGAGTCTGAAGGTAAACAAAATAAATGGTTTAAAGAAAAATGGGTGAATTTGAAGGAAGCTCATGTACCAGGAAATATACCTGAAAAGATATGCAAATTTCTCTTTTATATCTGACCATTCTTTTCACTATGCCAGGATTATGTACACCAGTTTGTGATATTAAAATGGACTGCTAAGTAACAATGGTTGGACAATATTGTTACAAATATATTTTTTGTTGTTCATATTATGAACGGATGAACAAAGATCCTTTATGATTATGTAAACTAGTAACTATTATAGTGTGATATTTAAATGAATTGGTAAGTGACAATGGTTAGACAATACTGTTACAAATATGATTTTTGTTGTTCATATTATGAAAGTATGAATTATTAGGTTTAGTCTTATTGGTTATATTAACATATTGCCTAATCATTCATTTAGTAAGATTTTGTTGACTTTGATGCAATTTTTAGTTTGATTCATGTGAGTTTGGTGAATGGTATTTTTAGTATTTTTAGTCTAGTTAAGTTTATATTTATATGTATTAGAAACTAAATAAAGACAAAATTATTATCATTATAAATTTGTGTGTGTATATACTGGTTTTATTTGAAAATAAACACATTATTTTATAATAATCATATGTTAACAATACACAAAATTAAAAGATAATTTAGTTCTTATCCAATAACCTCCTAAAATCATTTAAGAAATCTATTCACTTAGAAACATATTCAATTTGACAATAATCTCTACAATAACAAATTTATGTGACTAAATATTAGCACACAAGACAAGTACGATTTACCTTTTCAAATAAAATAATTTTAATAAACTTGAGAATCCAAATGAAAAATTCTCTAGTTGAATAATATCTCAACATTCAAGTTACTGCATTTTGATGTACATAGTAATCTTTCCAATGTTGCTAGCTATTTTATAACATGAATATTTTGCAACTATACACATTTTTATTTTCTCTTCATAAGTGAAGTATGAGAGTGGTTTATAGTTGGTACAAACTAATCATGGTATTTATGGAGATGGATTTTGGTAAGACAACTTTTAATGAATTGTTTTATTGAATGAATATGTTGTGAGTGTCATGCTGTAATAAATTGTTTTTAATGAATATTTCTAGTGAAGATGTAGGATAATTATTATATTAAATTCTTCTCAATAAGAGAGTTGACCTCTTTTATCTTTAGTCTTCAAATAAGTAGTTGTTTGGTTGTTTAGGTACACTGTGTAGTTGTTTGGTTGTTTAGGTACACTGTGTAGTTGTTTGGTTGTCCCACCTTTATCACTATCATAAATTACAAATTTTCTCTACCATGTTAGATTATCCTTAACATGATTGTATATTTGGGTTATCTAAGGATTAGCTACAAAGTCAACTATTGACTATGTGGTTGGACCTTATGATGAATCCAATCTACAATGAAGTTAAGGATGGTGGAATGATGCCAAAACTTAATAATCATTTATTTTAGGTATCATTCGGTCATTCTTAACTTGATTGTATATTCTAATCATCTCAAGGTTAGCCACAAAGTTGACCATTGACTAAAGTTAAGGATGGTGGAATGATACCAAAGCTTAATAATCATTTATTTTAGGTATCATTCGGCCATCCTTAACTTGATTGTATATTCTAGTCATCTCAAGGTTAGACACAAATTTAACCATTGAATTTGTGGTTGGATTCTTGGATGACATGAATCTACAATCATGTTTAGTTCAAGTGTCATTTGGTGAATCTTAATCTCAAATATATACATATAATATTAGTGTACATGATGGAACAAATTAAATTTGTAAGAATGTTTATGTTGTATTATTATGTGAAATAAAAATATAAATTGATAAACTAACTTTAGTAATTGAGAAATTAATTCAAAAGGAAAAGATAAAGAACAAAGATACATTTAGCCGAATGGAAAAAAAAATTAGTTCAATAATATCCCAACACTTTAGCTGCTATTTTATAATTCCCTAGTTGAATAATATCCCAACACTTTAGCTGGTATTTTATGTTATTTGGGTTTCTGTGGCTTCCTCTTCTTTTGCATTGGTGAAATCTCGTATGATAATTCTCACTTTTGATGTACATAGTAAGCTTTGCAATGTTGCTAGCTATTTTTATAGCATGCAAATTTTGCAACTATATACATTATTATTTTCTTGTCATAAGTGAAGTATGGGAGTGGTTTATTATTGGTACAAACTATTCATGGTCTTGATGGGAGATGGATTTTGGTAAGGAAACTTCTAATGAATACATCGTTGTTATTTTTTATTTATTTTTACTAGAAGAAAAATAGCTCAAGATTATATTGATATATAAACATTTTTACATCGACAATAAAGAGATCCTAAGATGATGGGTCTAAAGTGTTGGTAGCACAAAACAAAATCTCTGTCTTCACAAGAATGAAAAAAAGGGGGCCCCGGACAGATGTGAATCAAACCTGAAAAGTAAGAAAATGACTCCAAAAGCAAAGGGAGATGTCAAAACAGGGATAGTGACCAAAAAACACTTTTCCATCAATGTTCTTCCTCTTTTTTGATTTTTTTTTACTTTTAAAGAAATTTATAGTTTGTTGAGGTCCTTCGATTCCATTGATCCAAGTGAAAAAAAACAAATTACCCTTGGGAGCTTCGAGGGCTCTTTTGGAAAGTCTATCAACTTTTTCGTTTGTTTCCCTGTATATATGTTAATAGTAGGTTCCTTGCAAGTTTTTCTGCAAGTCTCAAACTCTGCACTTCCAACCTTCAATTTTAGTAGCATGTAGTTTTCCTTTCCATTGTAGCCACTCGATAATGACCTTAGAATCCCCCAATAAGAGAAGATGGTGTAAATGCAATCCATTTGCCATTATGAAGGTTTTCCATGCTCCAACTAGTTCGATCTTCGTATTGGAGCCATGGAAGAATGTTTTTGTAAGAAGACAGTTCAGTATCTGAAATGCCTGCGTGATGTACTGTCGATTTCAAATGATTGACAATCAGATCCAAAGATTTGTAGAAACTAATGATAAGTTTGTTAATTACTTGCCATTCAGAGAGGATCACCTTGGATAAAATGAGTATGTCATCCTCAAAGAGGATATGTAAGATTTTGGTTAGTCTAGATACCTGAATCCCCAAAAACAGACCATCAACAAAGTTTTGTTTTAATAACATGTTGAGTCCTTCCATCTCCAGTACGAATAGAAGGGGGGATAAAGGACATACCTGCTTGACTCCCCTTCCACTTTTGAAGAAATCCGAAGCCTCCCCGTTGATGAACACCGCAAAGGATGAAGAGGTGACACAAGTCATTATCCACTTAGTCATTTGTGGCTCCAAACCAATTTTGTGCAGGATAAATCTAAGGAAATCCCATTCAATACAATCATATGCTTTTTTTAGATCCAACTTTAGCCCTAGATCTTTCAATTTTTATTTTTTGATGCTGTGTAGAAACTCATGGGTTATTCCTATGGCATCCTGTATGTGCTTTCCTTTCAGAAAACCTAATTGTTAAGTAGAGATCCTTCCAGAAAGTATAGGTATCAATCGGTTTGCTATGATTTTAGAAATAATCTTATAACACAGGTTGCAGAGTGAGATAGGCTAGTAGTCGTCAATGGAAACAGGTTTATTCGCCTTTGGTATCAAGGTCAGAAAGGTAGCATTTATACCTCCATATATTGTTCCTGATCTTCTTGAATATTCAACAAATGCTAAAAGCTCCTCCCCAATCAAGTCAAAGTAGAAGATAAAAAATTCAGCGCTCCATCCATCTTGACCTGGGCTCTTTTCCTTTTTGAAATGGATTAAAACTAACTTCAGTTCTTCAATAGTAACTAGATGGTAAAGATCATGAGAATCCTCCTCGTTGACTATCTGAGGGAAAATATCGATCAACTTAAAAAATTCAACTGTATCTGGAGAGATAGAAGCTTTGTAAAAAAAATTATAAAAAGAGGTTGCTTCTTTTTTTAATAAAGCATGATCATTAATCAACAAGTTGTTTTCACCTTTGATGTCCCAAATGAAATTTTTGTTTCTGTTTCTAGAGGCCACATTATGAAAAAATTTAGTGTTGTGATCGTAACTAGCCATCCAGAGAGCTCTGCTACGCAATCGCCACTTTTCATCTTCTTGGAAAAGTAAAGTGTTTCTCTACAATTCTAGGTGTCTCAAACTGGTTTCAATAACTTGATTGTTTGGTTCCCCCAACACTTTGGTAGTGAGAATTTTGATTTCAGTTTCTAGAAATACCATTCTATCTTTATCCTTTTTTTATATCTTTATGCCAAATCTTTGTGTGTTGTTTCAATACTTGTAGTTTCCAGACTAATTTCCTTTGTGCACTGAGTTTTGTAATGAATCTAGTATCATTCCATACTTTTTTTACAATGTCTACAAAAGATTTATCTTCGAGCCAATGCCTATTGAATTTAAAAGGACATTTTTTGCATTTCGGCGGCAAGTCCAACTAAAAGCAGACGGGAGCATGACCTGAAAAGAAGGTAGATTCATCCCAAGTTATATAGTGACTGATTGTAGAAAGTAGTTCTTTTGAGACCATAAATATGTCAAGACTCCTGGAGATCACGTTCTTTCCTAAGTGCCCATTGCGCCAAGTGGGCATGAGGTTGGGAGGTTTGATGTCTATGAGAGTTTTGGAAGAGAATAAATATTTAAAAAAAACATCAATAAAACCCGAAGGAGTCGCTCCCTAAGCCTCATCCGAATCAAGAAATATATTAAAGTCACCAGCCATAATCAAATTATTAGTAGACAAGATACCGCTATCTTTTACTTTTGTCTAGAAGGATTTCCTCGTTGTGCAAGGGCCATAGACATTAAGTAATGTTAGTTCCCACTTATCTACTATGATGAAACCTATTAACAAAATGCCCCCCAAAGAAAGAAAGGGGATCATATAAAGTGAACTTGGATCCAAATCTATAAGGAGGCCCCTAGAGGTGCCTACTACATTTACTGAACAAATGGCCCATGAAGGGCGAAAACCAAGGAATAAATCCCCATCTTTCTGGGCTGGAGCCAAAGTTTGTTGAAGGAAAACAATTTCGAGGCTCGTTTGCTCCATCAAATGACGGAAGAGGCATCTATGAGGGTGCCTCCAATCCCTCTAATATTCAAAGAGAGTTGTAACATTACTTTTCCCTTACCAGGTCTTTCAATGCTCTAAGAGGCCCAACATCTGTAGAAGAAGTAGAAATCTCAAAGGTCTGTTTGATTGATTGTGAGAGATTTTTTCGGCTGCTTCTAGTTTTGATTGGTGAAATTTCTAGTGTGATTCCCCTCGACCAAGAAAATATTTTTTCTCCTCTGCCCAGCTTGTTCTTCGAAATTGAAGCCTTCGAAGCACCCAAGGGATCAAGGATTCTCTTTCCCAAGTAAGTTGTAAGTAGCTAAGTTTCTTTGATCTCCCGACCATTGGATACCAAGGAGTCAAGAATGTGTCTGAGTTCAGAAGGATCTTCCTCTGGTTCCCTAAAACCAGGCAAAATAATAGTCTCAGGAGCCTCGATCTATGGGAAGGTGGAGGGAGAAATTGGGAGAAGTGGAAAGTTCAGGGGAGAGTTAGGAAGTAGAGGGGAAACCAAGATTGAAGGATGAGGAGGGATTGACCTTAACGCTGAGGAAACAAAAAAGGGAGACATCATAGAGCTAGTGGGAAAGGAGGTAGGATCTCTCGCAGAGCTAGTGGGAAATGAGGTAGGAAGAGTGTGAGGGTCAAAAGTACCAGTCTCTGGCATTGTAGATTTTGTCACTTCCTAAGAAATGGGGATATTAGACTTAGTAGTAGGAAACGGGTCATTTCCTCCTCTCTTAGGAAAAGGATCACGGGAGGATGGACGAGGAAAGAAATCTGAGGAATCCAGGGTTTGTTTTTCCCATGAGGTTAACGAAGAGTAAAGAGAAGGGAAAAAGAAGTGTATCTTACCCGAAAGAGTGTCCACATTCTCCAAAGGTGAGTTTGAGCAAGGGGGAATGAGATTAGGGACAGTGCCTTGTGAATCTACTTCCATCATATATTTCGGTGGGTCTTTCTGAAGTACTGTGTCTCCCGACTTGTCCTCTGTCAATTTCCCTTTGCAATCTCTCCAGAGATGTCATGTACAATCACACCAGTTTCATCTGAAGGGAATGCCCCTATAGTCTAGTTTTTTTTTATAGTGTCGACCATGCCAATCAGGTGGTATTTCTTTCTCTTTTCATTGATAAAGATATGGAATTGCTCTTGAAACTCAACCCTAATTGGTGAAATGATAGTAATTGATTGTCATTTTCTTCTCTCTTTTAATTTTTAAGACCTGACAAAAAAACACCAACAAATCTTGATTGAAGCTTTGATACCACTTGTTACATCCCTAGTACCCAAAAGGGATCACATTTGCATAAATTGAAAATAATATAACAATGACAATAATGGTTGGGAGACTTGCACACCTAATGGTTGAAAGCTAGCACTTACTAATTCAATTAAATGAAGGAAGAAATGTCCATGAATAAAATATTGAAGTT
Source organism: Picea engelmannii (assembly GCA_009831015.1). Taxonomy (NCBI): domain Eukaryota; kingdom Viridiplantae; phylum Streptophyta; class Pinopsida; order Pinales; family Pinaceae; genus Picea; species Picea engelmannii. The sequence goes on from ML778473.1 coordinate 2,021,624, forward strand.
GATTATTATATTGATAAATGATAAGTTATGGGGTATATAAGATAGGGAGGAAACTCATGTTTATAACAACAAGGGTAATAGATGCAATTAATATATTGTAACATTTCCCCCTTTGGCATAAATTCTTTTCTATCTTCAACATTTCCCTCTTCTGCATATAAATTAAGAGGAACATTAATAACATTTCCCTCTTCCGCATATAAATTAAGAGAAATATTAATAACATTTCCCTCTCCCTCATAAATTCTTTGCTATCCTCAACATATTGTAATAAATAATGGGTAGGTTGGCATTAGTGACAAGATAGCCTGTTGATATTACATATAATTATTAA
>ML778473.1:2041493-2077691 GCA_009831015.1 Picea engelmannii
CCCCCACAATATCCACTTAGAGAAAATACAACATCCAAGCTAGTGTAAAAGAGTATCAACTACAATCAAGGGGTATTGAGTCAATGATGTTAATTGTTTCAACAACTACAATAGGTATAAAGTACCATATGACATAGACCAAATAAAAATCATAAAAGGAGGTAATCTTGGGTAAACAAGTAAATATATCAAGAGCCCTTATTAGACAAACCCTCCCCTAGGTTTCAAAATGATCTTGATCTCCTTCAATAATGGTCCTCTACACACACCCAACAAACAATAGGTTTGCAGCCATTGTTTTTCTTGGCACCCTCTGCTTGCCTAAATTTTATGATAGCTTATATAGATCGGTTAGGCTCTTTTCCTTTCTTCTTGGTGTCACCCCAATCCATCCCTGGGGTGGCTACGGAAAAATCCAAGCCCAAATCATAAGATTTAAATGATTAACTGTGGTTAATATTTATTTAATAGTAGCAAACAAATATATGTTTTTGTTATTGGTATTTTTAATGGTGTTATGCATTGCAGTTAAATATGTTTGACACTGCTGCCACCGAGGAGGACCTGAAGCTTGGCTACAAGCATGGTTTTAAAAGTGGCATTGAATATAGAAAAATCTTGGGCCAGAATCCTATCTCCCGAGCCACGCAAGCAAATCAAATGAATAAGGAAACCGCGGTAGCATGCTTGTAAAGTCTTTTCATATTTTATTATATCACCCTTAACTAAGTATTTATGTTTTTTTTCAAGCAACAGTGCTACCATGGTAGTGAATAAAGCGGTATTCAACAAAAACCATGTCATACAATTAGGGTCCACATGTCCAGTGATAGTGTAGAGCAGAGTACCCATTCCGGTATGTATGCTTCAAAATTAGAATTATTTACTATGATTGTAGATATTTATTTCCTGACTTATACTTATATATTATCTTCTCAAAATTGAAGAGGATGTAGCTCAGGAGGGTGAAATGCGAGAGAAACCAAGTGGACAGTAAATTAACGCACCAACTATCCTAGCTACAGAGACAGGTAAAGAGAAATATTGTAATGTTAATCAAAACAATTAATTAGTTATTTCAATTATATTTCAACATATCGATATGATCATTTTCATTGTTCCAGTTCACATCCTTGAACAAATGCTAGTTAACCCTTCTCAACGACGTACCAAAAGTATGGTACCTGAGTGCACACAAACAATAGAAGGACAGGGCACATGAAATACAATGTCCTTGGATGACGATGATATCCCAATTGTCAGTTTTATGAATGTAAAAAAATGTAAATCAAAGAAAAATTAGATGTATAAATTCATGACCTATTTTTGGATCTTTATCAATGTTTATATGTTCATATGTTTTGATGACTATCCTAGTTATGCATTAATGTATATATTTTTTCTATATAGAGAAAACCATTTGTTGGGTATGGGAAATTGAGAGCGATGTGAGGGGGGGAGGGGCCATATGAGCTTCCACCTTCACGTGATTGGCCCTGTTTAGTAGAGAATAACCTATTCTCGAAAAAAAGAGAAGCTCATTAAGGTATGCGAAAACTTAATTTTTTCTAGAGTATTTTACATAACTAAATGCATGATTATTTTCTTATTATAAATTATTTACTCAAATAAAAAAATTGTCTTTTATGATTCATGAAGGTCTTGGTGATCGAAATGCATCTTGTTGACAACTCGTATCAATTTGTATGCGCTAATGGATCTTGCAAAAGAACAATGAAAAGGTAAGGGTTTTTTCATGTTTTTAAAAGTAGGCTTTATATTAGTAAAAGTTCACAATCCTCATGAATATGTAGATATTGATATATACGCCAAGTTCCATGTGGTGTTTTGGTTTACTTGTAGATATTTTAAATATAATTTTGGTTTACTTGTAGTTTTTTTATAATGAAGTATAACTATTTTAGAGAACCCCTATATACAAATTCTTTATGATCCATATCCTCATTGTGGAAAATAAATTAGAAAAGATCCCTCACTTCATTCATTTCCATAATCCTAACCTTATTGCTATCCCTAATTCAAATACTAGTTCCTATTAAACAATGCATGAATCTAATCCCAATAATCTAGACCCCTCCTCTCATCCCACATGTTAGTGCAAGTATTATAAGGCTCCAAAGGACACTACTACAAAATGCTTATTCTTATAATAATAATTCACATCCAAATCCTTGTACATAGATGAGAAATCCCTTGATGATCCTAGGGTACACCAATATTTGGACACTTCTCCCCAACAAAAAATAGTCCCTATTATAAACTCTATTGAAAAAGATCCCTCATTAGTCATAATGACGAATGAAATTCATCCCCCTCTCTAAGTCTCCTTTTTACTCATAATTGTTAGATCAAAGACCAACTTGCCACTATAATCCTTGATAATTGTAACCAAAATAGTCACATTTTCCATCACTCCTCACCCCTCTCCTTATCATTGGGGCTTAGTACAATAGGATAGAACTCATCTTCTCATTAATAAACATTGTGGAGTTACCCTTGTCATAGGGATTTTTCAAGAGATTGTTGAATGCTATGTATCTCACCTTTATTACTCTAATTTACTCTTGAGCATATAACATGAACAACAATGAAATTCTTTATAAGATGTCCATTGTTCCTATTGGGAGTTTTTTTGGGCTAGCTTAGACTTCCCATTATCAAATCTAGCCACTTCTTACCTGGTAGCACCCAATATTACCTAGTTCTATCCTTCTCTTCTTCCTCTCCTAGTGTTCCATGCTCTCCTACATACTCTTCCTCTTTTCCTAGTCCTTCAAATTCTTGGGGAAAGTATTGCCTCTCCTCCTTATCTTTTCTTCCTTACACCCCTTTTTCTCCATTTATATTTGGTAATAATATCGATGGGTCCCTTATAGTTCATTATCTCAAGAAAGACCCTACTTGAGATAACCTCTACCTAATTAGGAACAACTATCACTTCTTTGGTCAGTTTTCAAAGATTTCCCCCTTAATGGTCACATTGCATAGCTTGAAACTATGGAGCCCCTCCCAATGGTGACATCATATATTCCTTTGATCCTCTCTCCCCCACTGGTACCATTGGTATTTTTCACCTCTATGCTTGCATTGAAATTAGGTTGATGCATGTCACCTCCTACGCTTGCATAAAATACCCCATTAATGCATGCCACCTCTCATTCTTGCACTAAATCTAGGATACCATGTGTTATTTTTGTGCTTTTGATGACTCTATATTACTATTTTATGATGCCTATTATGCTCACACTCTCCAAATTATCGTATGTCACATGGGACTCATGCTATGTCCTTGACTAGTGTATGGTGCCTTAATGACTACAAAAACCCTAGAACAATGAATGCCATTTGTTACGCTCACCTTACCTCGAAGTTTCAATATGTTACAGTTATTCTTGTGATAACCCTATATTAGAGTGTGTTTCCTCTCTCACTCATGTTCACTCTTAGTCGGTTTATGTCAACTCAAGCATTTTTCCAATGTCATGCCAGGGTCATCAACTTATTTCTCTTTCCTTTGCTAACCCTACCTCACTTGTGGTAAGATGACAACCTCTGTGATGTAGGTATCTAGCTAAACATGTTCTTTCATTGTACATTGCTCATTCTTGGAAATGAAAGTATGTATTAGTCTACCCCCTGTATATTGAACATATTCATGATGTACCCAAAATTTTGGACCTCATTATTACTGTCATTTTTGTATGCTCCAACAATTGGGCAAGTGACATCCACAAGTCTCTTCCTATTATATTAGTAATATTCCTTTTATTATTATCAAGGAAGGAGTTGATAACTATCCCTTACATACACTATGACTAAATTATCAAGGCATCAAATAACATTATGTTTTTACAAGAATATATGAGTCAATGTCATAAAGACCATTTAGGTTCGTAAGAGTTTCCAATTCTTCAAGGTGTTAAGAGCCATTATATCCCAAATCATTCAGAACATAGAAGAAAATTGACCAATAGCTTATACATAGGTGATGAAGGAGATTTTCAAAAACCTTTTCATAAATCGCAACCTTTTTACTAATGGTGTTTTCATGGGTTCAAAAAATTAATTTACAAACCTAACAATATTTCTACCTTTCAACATTCTCATGAACCCTTGGGTTTACCATAACTCCTTGTGGGTCATAAATTTCCACTCACCAAATTCATACAAATTGAAATTTGTGTCACTTGCACAAGCCTATATGACATATGTAGGAATATATGAATTCAACTAGGAGTAGACCTTTTCCCTTTCAAGTTGATGATCCCCATCAAATTTGAGACTCAATGCGTCTTCATTAAATTCTCCTTCTAATGAGGATGGCATAGACAACTTCAAATGATCCACATAAACATTGGAATATTTTCCCATATATGGTGACCAATCCAAGCAAATAGTTTTTATTCATTCTTATCCAAAATGTATAGATTATCATTTTATATCCTTGGGATACCCATGCAATTGTAAATAAAGGATAAAATTCTCTTCAACTTATATCCATTATCATCTAGAGTGTGGATCTAGGTATCTTGAGAATCTATTATATCTACTACACATGATAAATGTAGATATTCCAAAATGCAACTTTACATGAGTGAAGAAGATAATTACATCTTGTTTTCATGTTTCAACATGGTATAAAAACTACCATATTATTTAGTCTTGTTTACTGTAAAATGTATATCGACTTTACAGCTTCAAGATTCCCACATGATCTTATTCTTGGATCTCCTTTCTTAGCAACAAAATTATGAAATTTATACTTTAATCCCCCTTCAAGCCTACAATCATCTCAAATACGTGAGACTTGCATATATATATAAGTTTTGTAAGGTTTTAACCATTTTCCAAAATCTGAGCTAGATGTAGGTAATCCCTTATATTCTTCAAGTACATAAGAGTTTAACTTTAGAGCTATGGTCAAATAAAAACAAAGAGGTCTTAAAGGAAATTGACCATGTGGTTTTGTATATATTTATCATATAGCTTGATTACTGAATCAAAATGTTGCAGGATACTTCAATGCCTATACTTCAAAATGTTGCAGGATACTTCAATGCCTAAACGAATGTATATATTTATCATATTTATCATACTTCAATGCCTAAACTATGATGTACAATTCCTTATCTTATTTGGGATATATTATGATTGCACCAACAAAGGTTTCAAGTGTTATGTTATCCAAATCCTTCTTTGTATCAAAGGTTCCACCATTATGTATCACATGAAATTTTCTTTGATTTCAAATGAAATTGCAACTTTCATTATATTTAATATTGATGCATTACAATTATTTCATGTCAAAGCTTCAGTTACTTGGTTTTGAATTGCAATGAATTGAAAGGTTATAGTTTCCTTTTCTAATGTGCATTGAAGGGACATTTCATTCCTAAATAATTTGCTAACCCCATGAATTACCTTGGTTCAATTAAATTATCTTGGATCAACCAATTTACAACAAATTTTATATTTCTTAGGTCAATACAAAATTCACATCCTCTAATTACAAATCCATACAAAACAATAATTGTTTTCCAAGCTCATATTTCTTCATGTTGGCTTGCAATTAATTGTGGGTTAATATGGCATTACCATATTACAATTTAATATGGTAATCCCATATTACATTGTAATATGGCATTACCATATTACAATGTAATATGGTAATCCCATATTACAATGTAATATGGTAATGCCATATTACAATGTAATATGGTATACCATATTACAATGTAATATGCTATACCATATTACAATGTAATATGCTAATGCCATGTCTTGTGTAATTGTTTTTTTTTAAATTAATGCCATCGTCGCAATATCGATGATAGTTCGTCGGAAAAAAAAAATTGCATTTTGACCACCGTGGCAATAGCGATGAACTTTTCTCGCAAGTTGCCACAGGTTTTTGTCACACATACAGCATCTTCATCGTAACTTTGGTCTTGATGAATCAATGTCGTCGTTATTTCCATGGGTATTCATCACAAGTTTCCACATTTTTTCTTCACACATACAGCATCTACGTCGTTAGTTTTTAACTTGTCAAAAAATTTTGTCACAATTGCGAAGAAATTTCGTCGTAATTGCCACGGTTGTTCATTCTACTTGCAATGAGGTTTCATCAGAATTTCGATGATGCAAAGGGTTAACCAAACTTGAAGGTTGTGACACATGGAGAGATAATTTTGTCGATGTTTCCACACACTTGGATCGTCGATAGAGCGATGAAATTATTCCAACGAAAAAAAACTTGGCTTTCGTGGAAATTGCGATGAATAAGTGTGGCAATATCAACGAAAAACAGTGGTTCCATTATTCTACTTAGATGTCAGGGTGGTTGGATGGGGCAAGGAAAGGTGGTTGTAGAAACCTTCTGGTGATAGCCGGAGAACATAGGGAGTTTTAGCCTCCTTCTGGTTGTAGCCAGAGAATAGGGGAGTTGGAGCTTCCCTCAAGTTATAGCCTGAGAAACAAAGGGGTTGGAGCCTCCTTCCAGTTGTAGCTGGAAAACAAAGGAATTTGGTGCTACCAGTGAATGTAATTCTTCAAGAAATATAAGAAATATTATTATGTGGTTTTCTCCCACTTAATGTTTCCAGGTAAAACACTAGTGTACTTTGTATGTGTATGATTTTTCATTTGTCCATTTCTTATTTACTTTGAAGTTATTGGATGATAATGCTACATTGATATAAAAATAGGATTATATGGTTAAAAATGATTGAATTTCTCTATTGCTGATTCACCCCCCCTCTCAGTAATCCAACAACACCAACCATGGTTTTCCATGATTACTTCTTGATAGATGGAATATTTCCACCATCTTAGGATCTATATAAGTATGAATAGATCCTGTGTCTATGATTCTCATCCAAATAATTCATACCAATGAGGCAACCATATGAGCCCAAATGTATAATATTCAAATCAGCCTTAGTGCTCATTCCATTCATCTCCAATCCACATGCCTTAATAATCTCATTGATTTTCCTTTTTTCTCATGTAGCTAACTTCACCAACCATAGTTTTCTATTATTGCTTCTCAATAGAGGGAATATTTCCACCATCTAGGATCTAGATAACTATGACCATCTCCTGAGTCAATTAAAATAGAAATGGGTTGTTCATTAATATTACCTTCCACCTCGATCATGTGTGACTAGAATTCATCCTTCCCATTATCTAGCTCGGTGCAAATCCTTGGAATATTTATACCTGTTCTTCCACTATCACAACTTGTTGTACACTTTGCACAATCCTCGCTTTAGAACCTCTTTGAGGACAATATCTATGCATATGATTCCGCCACAATGAAAACACTACATATGTTGTTTCCATGAATTTTTTTCCACAGTCTCTAACATTTTGGGTTCCTAAAGATTCATATGTCCTTGTGCATTATTTCTAAAAAATGGTGTCTTAACACCCTTCTTCCTCTATTCCACCTTACTTTTCATCTTATCTTCCAAATTATTTTGTAAAGTCAAATTTCCCCTTTGTTGGTCATAAAGACACTTAGCACACCTTATGGTTTGTTCTAACGTCTTAGAGTCATCATACTATATATTATCACCGATAAATGAGGGAAACCCACTCAAATATATTTGAATCTTCAACTTTTCATACCTGATAAAAGGCACATAATTGAGCATTTCTAAAAATTTATTTCATACTCTTTAATTGTCATGCTCCCAATCCTGAGCTAAAATAACTCCTTCATGTTCCAGTCATAGTATTACTTGGTTAAATATTTATTTTGAAAATACCTCTTGAAATCTCTCCAAGACACTTTATTCTCATCAATGTGATGCACTTTCACATACTAATCCCACCAAATTGATGTACTCCCCTTTAAGTGATAGATAAAAATTCCCCCTTCTTCCTGTGTAGAATAGTTATGCAGTCGAAAGTATTTCCTCATACACAACAACCAGATCTCCATATTTTTCTCCTTCTTGTGCTCACTATCAAATGTAGGAGACTTGATATAGTTCATTTATCCCTGTATCTTTTATACCCCATTCCTTATCTTATTCTTTCTGAAAAAACATGGACTTGAACTACTACATGCTTTCCTAAAAGAATGATTAACAACACTTATTTATTCTCTTATTTTCTCATCATGAGACCCACAACTTCTTGATATGCTTGTCTATGTCTACTTATCCATATTATTTTTTATTTTATTCAGGCTCTTCATCAATTTGACTTTGAATTCATCTTGTTGCACCTTAGCTCTCATAAACCTTTCGTTATCAACCTTATAACTCTGGACATCTTTATGCAGTAATTTTATAGTTTCTACCAAGTTCATGCGTTCCCCCTTGGATTATGTACTATTTACACCCAAACTAACAAACATATCTATGATTTCATTGTCGGTATTGTAATTCCTCTACACATCTTCCCTACTTTTAACCTTCTGCACAAACTTTGTCCTTTTCTATTCACTGAAAATTCTGCAAAATGTGCAAGGAATTAAGATTTGTTAGATGGTTTCATGGAATAAATACATGAAAAATTTTCCCCATTTTATTAGAATCCTTCCCTTGTATTTCTTGGATTATTTTGACATCCCAACTCTAGTACGCACAACTACACATCACTACTCTTGTGTGCATCACAATTCTATACCATGTGGCAATAGTTTTACATGAAAACTAAACTCTACACTGCGTGGTACCAATTTATTAACGCACACATATACTCATGCTAAACTTTGTCCCATACAAGTCCATCATTGAACCAATAGCTTTGATATCGATTTGTAAGATACTGAGTCTCCCACTAAGTCTCATTACTACATTACACATTCTTTGATACCTGTATGTAAGATCCCTAGCCACCCATGATGGGTCGTGATACACAACCTCAAATTCAAGATAACTATATCAAACAAACTGTAGCATTCCCAACATACCACTGAACAATTTATTTCTAGAAGAAAATTGCATAGGATCTAGTTTAAACACAATCCACACAGTATGTCCTGAAGTAACGTGCTCAACTTGAACTTGAGTCATGCCACACAACTTATAATAATGAAAAAAAAAATATCCTTTCCTAACAACTTAAGAAACAAAATTAAATTGAACAACCACGCACACCAACATACTGACCACACAGTACAACTGTGCACACAACCACATTGGTGTCATGCACCACTTCTATATTACTATGCACGAGCTCTAGTTTCTTAACCACACACACAAGTTATATCCTTTTGAATCACACATGCTACAATCCTGCACACCTGACCACTCAATCCTCTTCTTTATGACTCATAACAAAATCCACAAGGTTGAACTTGACAGAAAAGGTTACCATCAACTAGCATACCCATTCTTCACTACAATTAAAGGCTAAAAACACCATACTTACATGAGCATGCAACAATTAACAAAATAACAACAAATATGTATATGCCACACATACAGGAATTTAACCCATGTCAAACATAGAAACAAAATGCACATAGTAACAAATACAAGTACATAAGGAACACTTATCTTAAATGAAAGTCACCAACTATGGCCTTGACTCAGACGTTCCTCCCTTCCATAGACGTTTTTTCTCATTAATCTTTCAACAACAAGTCACCCTTGCGATGGGGCACAACTCCACCAGGGAAAAAGACTTCTAGTGACACACTAAGGTCTAACTCTCAGAAAAATTTCTTAGTCCTAGGTTCCCCTTGTTGCAACTAGACCACAATCCCTCATTCACCATGCACCTTTTACACCCAAGGAAGTGTGCCCCTTACTTTCTCAACAATACTTCAACTTCCCCACTTCCCTTCCCAGGGTTACCAACAACAAGATGGACATGAAGTCTATGATCCCTATGACTAATGATAAATTCACCAGGGAACAACTCTCAGCAAAACTCTCACCTAGAGAGTATGCACATGGGTCTGACAACCACTTCACAACACCCAGTCTCTCACCTAGAGATATTTTTCATGGTTTTTCAACCTGACTCTTCGATAGTGAAAATATGTATGTAACCCCACCACTTCTTACAATCTTCTCATTGTAGATAAGGTAATAATCATATTTTCCATATAGTTCCACCCCCTTCTGCACACAATATCCTACAACGTGAATTCCATTTTTGAATCCTGGATCATCTCCCCTACAATAATAATCATAATTTTCCCAAAATACAATAAATACAACAATATATATTGCAATCCTTCCACTTAACACTTGTCACCTTCAAAAGTACCTTTAAGCCACTTGGTGGCCCCTTCCCTACCCTCAGGAACTTTGGATAAAACAATATATATTTGACATTAAAAATTTTTAGAAATATTATTAAAATATTCCCCAAGACTTACAACTCACCCCCTTTTCCCTTTTTAGGTGGAGTGGTCCTCCATCTCCCTTCCATCCGAGTCAGTCGATGTCTATCGATGTAATATTGTATTAATAATCATGATTATAATTACATGGATAGGCGCACCAAGCTATCTGTGTCTAGGCTCACAAGCCTCATAATCACACAGGGTTTCCAACCTCAATACATAAATAATTATTCCCATGCATTAAACCAAGTGCTCACAACTTAGTGCAATGAACGCTCTTACCTAGGTGCGTTCAACACATAAAACATGCACACATGTCTTTTTTTACACTTCTTTGCACACTACTCTGATGCGTGCAACACCAAAACTAGGTGTCCTTAGCTTACTAGTTGTTGGATGTACGGGCTGACCCAGGTTCTACCTTAGTTCTCCAACAAAACCGTTCTCATCATCGACTTTTCTGGTAAACGAGAAAGCTACATCACACATAGAATGCACAATGCAGTCTCACCTGAGATGGCTTATGGTTGATTGGAGGATGAAAATGTATGCACTCATGGAAGGGAATGGGGATGTTCCTTTTGTTGATATTATGGTAGCTGTAGGAGGTATTCACCTCCATGTGTAAACCTGATGAGGATAGAATACTCCAGGAAACAAGAAGAAACCCTAATGAGTTGGCTAATAACCCTAGAAGACTTGTCGACTCAAGAATATGATTTATATTAAGTTATTAGCCTCCAAGAGAAGAAGTCGACCAGAAATAATAATATATATTGAACAGACAGATACCCAGAATGAGAAGTCTACCCAGAAAGTTAGCCAAAATTAGTATAAATACAAGAGGCCAGTTCTCATTCTGGCAGGCAGTCTCAGAATTGCAGAGAAGCAACTTGTGTGCACTGTAGTGCCAGTCTTGTGTGTAGGTTTGAGGAGAGCTTCCATTGCAGTTGTTGCAACTAGAAGATCACGTTTTCCTTAGGTTATCTCTTGGTTAGGGTTTGGACTATCTAATTAGCTCTTGTTGGTGTGCTATCATTGGGAAAGGTGGGCTTCCCTTTGTTTGGCTATCTAGCCTAGGGTTTTCTTCCGGAGTGATTCTTTGTCAAGATTAAGGTGCTCGGAGGGTGGCTTTGGCCTATGCTTCGGTGACAATAGAGATATTGTCAATGGTAAAATAAGCACATCCATTATATTCTAGCAGGTTATGGGCCCACACCTCCTTCATTCAGTCTAACCGCTGGAAGGAAACATAGCCAGAAGGATATTAAGTTCATTGAAGAACTATCGGTAGGGTTTCTAGCAGGAGCAGTCACCAAAGCATTGTTGCTAGGGTTACTAGCAGGTGCAGTTGCAAAAACCCTAATCCTCTCATTGAGACACCTTAAGTGAAGAGATTGACCTACTCTCTGGACAGATTAGTGTGCTCTATCCTAGCGCATCTCCTGGTACTCTCAACAAGACAAGACATCAAGTTTGAGTTTGTGGTAGAATATAGGGTTTGACCAAGTCAAAGAAGCCATGACTTATTCTATGAAGTCAGAGAACAAGTTAGATGGAGCCTCTAACTTCAGAGTGTGGAAGACAAGGATTGACCTCATCCTTGCCAAGAATAAAGTGTTGGATATCATGTAAGGAAAGATTGTGGAACCAGAGTTTGAAGAAGGAAAAGAGAAGGAACCACATGACATTGCAATTATGGAGAAGTTCAAAGATGGTGACATCAATTCCATGAGTATCATAGTGTAGTCTATAAAATACCACTTGATACCCTACATATCCCATCTCGACTCATTGAAGAAGATGTACGATTCCCTAACAAATCTCTTCTCGATCATAAACATTGGACAAGTTATGAGTCTAAAGAATGAGCTTCGTGACATGAAGATGAATGATGAGGACAACATAACATAATACTTTTTGAGGATCTCTCAGTTAAGAAATCAACTACAAGATATTGAAGAGATCATTTCAGAAAAGGAATTGGTAAACATAGTACTCAATGGTCTTCCCAAGACGTGGGATTCATTTTCTGCAAGCATGAACACAAGAAAGGAGTATCCTACATTTGAAGAACTTTGGACTTGTTGTGCTCAAGAAGAATCTAGGATCAGTGCAAAAGAGAAACCCCAAAATAAGTGCGATGATCAGGGCTTCACAACAAGATTCAATAATTTCAGGAACAAAAGGAAGTTTGGCTCAAGGAGGAAGCCAAATCAATAGAAAGACATTTCAGAAATAGAATGCTTCAACTGTCAAAAGTATGGTCACTACAAGAATCATTGTCCCAAGCTAAAGAAAAGGAAGGAGAAACATGAAGCATCAGTTTCCGAAGAAAAAGAACCTACAAAGAAGACTAAGCAGGATGAAAGAGACTTCTTCTTCTAAAGGTAACAATACTCTTATTATTTCTTGTACATATCTTGTTTGCATTGTCTCTGTACATATCTTGTATATCTATCTCCTGGAAGATAATATATTCCAAGAAGAAATATACCTATGGAAGAACAACAAGATAGGGATTGATGTCATTAGATAATACACATGAAAGGATGAAATACGTCGAATCAATCATGAAAAGACATAGAAGAAGCAAACACAGAAAGAAGTCAGAGAGAGACTTATGACGTTTTACAGAAGAACAATAAGATGGAAGTGTGGACTACGTTAGATGGAGGGAGCTGATTATATATTATAGAGGACAATAAGGATGAAGACAGAAGCATGGACTCTATTAGATGGAGGGAGCCAATTATACGCACTTATACATGAAGCAAGGATTAGGAGGGAGATAATCCTATGATCCATTGAAGATGATGAAATATATATCCATGGTAGTAGCCATGAAAGACAGTACATGTTCAGTTCAACCTCAGAAGAAGTCTTCTTTAAAGAGAAGCCTTAAAGTATCCTTGGTTGTCCATCCACATCCATGATTCTATAATCACAGGAAGAAGTGGAATCTTTAGGGCATGGAATCTATAAGAAACTCCATGGACACAAGAGCCAAAGAAAAACATTAGGAAGAACATGAAGATTTCAGAAAAGGGAGAGAATCCAGAACAACCAATCATTAAGAATCACAAGATTAGAAGCCTAATATGAACTCACTAAAAGCAATCAAGCAGAGGAACTGAAAGTTGTGAGTAAGAACAATGTATATATGCAATCATTCAAGATCTAGGACTAGAGGTTCTCCAAGATGGAGGGAGAAGACTATGATGATTACTTGTTCTAGTAAATTAGACATACCTCTACATGAGTCATTATATCATCCACGATATCCATGGGTTGGAGATCTACATTAGATGAATGAAAAAACTTTTATCCAGAGAAATTGAAGAACAAGCATATGAAGAGAAACCTCAAGGCTTTGAGGTAATACCAGAAAGAGACCCTTGTATGCAGATGGAAGAAGACAACTTGATGGAGAACCTCTAATGCACAACAGAAGTGTGGTGAAGATTTTCTATAATAGAGATATTGTATCAAGATGATTACTCAGAAGATTAGATCTCATGATGACAGAAGAAGTGCCACATGGATATGTTTTAGTTTTCCAACAATGATATACCTTATTGATTAGATATACATGAAGCCTTCAGAGAAGACCAGTGTTCCAGACCGAAGTACATTTGAAATCAAGCATTACATTATCCATGATGAAGTCCAGAAAGGAGAAAGTGGTTCTCCAATACATATCTCCATAGATGAGAAAATAAGCAGACATTTTGATAAATCTTCTATCCAAGATAAAAGAGTTTGCATACTCAAGTTGGAGCTCATGGAGATGAATTCCTTATTGAAAAAGGAAGAGATGACTCCTAGGTTGGGAGGGAGAACTAATATGTATTGATTTATGGATAGTCATTTTTCAGTTCAAAAAATGTTCCAGGATGAGCAGTTTTCTTTCCAGTTCGGAAAGTGGATTGAGATTTATGACGGACAACAATTTCTCATTGTGGTTAACATGGGAAATGGTCAATATTGTTGATATATCATAGACAATGACTTCCCATTGTGGTTAACATGGGGAGTGGTCTAGGGCAGTCTCTCTTCTTTAGGGTTATTCAAGAAGACTGGCCCGCCTTACTGGACAATGATTTCTCATTGTAGTTAACATGAGGAATGGTTTGCTTTGGAGGTTGGTATAGGACAATCTTTTCCTCTTGTGTTTAATAGAGGAAATGGTCCAGACAGTCATTCCATAGGTTTTATACATTCTCTCCAGGGTGCACTTTGATTAGTGTAGGAGAAATGCCCCAGGGTGGGGAATGGTCCAGGCTCAGCAATCAGGGACATGCATTCCTTCGGGTTTATACATTATCTCCATGGTCCACTTTGAATAGTGTAGGAGGAATGGCCCAAGGTGGGGAATGGTCTAGGCTCAACAATCAGGGACAGGCATTCCTTATGGTTTATACATTCTCTCCAAGGTGCACTTTGATCAATGTAGGAAGAATGGCCCAGGGTGGGGAATGGTCCAGGTTCAGAAGACAAGAAATTTCTTCTTCCTTGATTGAGAAGAATAGTCTAGATATCTCATTGTTCTACTCTGTGGGAAGATATTCTTTCAGATCTCGTAGATGTGAGTGAAATATTGGCCCAGATGATTCAGTTTATATCATAACATTGTTTATGTGCAGGTTGATATCAGATGATTGTTATGAAGACTGTATGATAGTAGATGTATACTACTGTGGTGGATGTGTCCCACTGTTCACGACTATACATTTTTTATCAAGTACTTGTGTGTTACTTAGTGTGGTAGTGTACCACTAGATTGTAGTTATGTACTACTATAAATAGACATAGTTGTGTTCTATTTTGTTTCGATTGCCTTGAAGACTATCAGAAATATTGGAAATGATTATTAGTTAGATGGATAATCAAAGGACAGAGATTTCCTAGATGGAAAATGGTTCAGAGCATTTACTCTTCTAGATTAGAAGAATGGCTCTTGTATCACTCTGTGGAGTGAGAATCATGCCTGATTACTCATATAGAGTATGGTTTCAAGAGATGATGCAACTGATGACACTGATGATGATGATGGTGCTCATGATCTAGTCATGATCTAGTCTATACAACTATCTTGATGCTACCGAGTGAATGAATTGTTTTTGTGCTCAAGACCATTACCTATAATACCTCCCTAGCTAGGAGGAAGTGTTGATATTATGGTAGATGAGGAAGTGTTGATATTATGGTATAAGAAACCCTAATGAGTTGGCTAATAACCCTAGAAGACTTGTCAGCTTAAGAAGATAATTTATATTAGGTTATTAGCCTCCAAGAGAAGAATTCAACCAGAAATAATAATATATATTATACAAAAAAATACCCAGAATGAGAAGTTAGCCCAGGCAATTAGCCAAAATTAGTATAAATACAAGAGGCTGGTTCTCATTCTGGCAGGCAGTCTCATAATTGCAGAGCAACAACTTGTGTGCACTACAGTGCCTAGTCTTGTGCACATGTTTGAGGAGATATTTCATTGCAGCTCCTATAGCTAGTAGATCATGTTTGTCTTGGACTATCTCTTGGTTAGGGTTTGTACTATCTAATCATCTCTTGTTGGTGCGTTATCCTTGGGGAAAGGTGTGCTACCCTCTGTTTGGCTATCTAGCATAGGGTTTTCTTCCAGAGTGATTCTTTGTCAAGGTTAAGGTGCTCAGAGGGTGGCTTCGGCCTATGGTTGGGTGACAATAGAGATATTGTCAATGGTAAAATGAGCACATCCATTATATTCTAACACCTTTTACTTCTTATTCTACTTTTACATGAATTCTACCATAAAATTCGTTATAACTACTATTTTATCCATCCATTAACATCTATTTTGCATCATTATTCTAGTGTGTGTTCTAAATAAACCATAACATATGAATTCATCTAACCAGTCATTCACCATAACCATACAAACAAAAGCAACACAATACACATAAAGACACCATTTTACAGTGGTTCACCCCCCTGGGCTATGTCTACAAAGATATTCTTCTTTATTTCTTATTATTCATCAAAATAGTGTTGTGTGCATTACATTGTAGTTTTAGTTATGGCAAGGCTGACCAACGTGGCACCAAGCTCCACAACTTGTGACCTGAACCTTAATTACATTCCAAAACTGACTCCATCTGAGCTCTACAACTCCCAACAACACAAATACTTCAACTCGGACTCAAAAGATGCTCAATGTACTTCGCTCATGAAAAAGTGATACTTCAAGATAAGATCTAATATGCCTCTAACTATCTCATTCATCCTCTATTTATACAAAAAGGTGGGTAAAAACCCTTACATTATGACTCAAAAACTCTAATTATAAGTGGAATCCACTTGTCCATTTTCTAATTTTCTTCTACACGGTTGTTTTTTGATCCAACCCTTCCTTACTTTGACTCTGCAGTGATCTTCCTTTTTTTTTGCATCATTGCTTCCTTTTCATTCTTGCACCCTTCTTTCTCCTCATTCTCTGGAATGTGCTACTTCCTTTGGTCCATTTTCCTCATTTGTTGCACTAAAGCCAAAAATTTCATGCTCCAATAGACCCACAACACTAACCTTTTCCTCATACTGGCCCACTCATGTCATGTGTCCCTCTTGCACATATTTCTCCAAGTCTTGGAACTTCTTTGTCAATTTATCGACCAATGTCTTCGCCTACTCACTGTTTTATGTTAGGTTATATATCACCTACCTTGTGATGTACTCCTTCAACACTTCTCTACTCTCCAAGTGCACATGTTCCAGTCTACTTTTTTCTAGTTCTATCTATGCTATCATCTTTTCAGCCTGCTCTTGAAGTGGCTCCAACTGAGTCTATCATGCTTGATTTTCCTCTTGTGCGTCCCTGACCTCTTCTTGCAATTTTTTAATCTCCTGTGTGGCCTTCAGTCTCTCAAGGATTGACATAGTCTTCTACCTTTTCTTTAGATCTTGGACTGAAACATTCAATTTTTCTTCCCTCTAATTCAACTGTTGGACCCTTTCATATTCTTCTAGGCTCATCCATATCTTTGCGGTCCTTTTGTAAAGATCTGTTGTTTCTTTGACTTCCAGTGCAATCCTATATTCTTGTTATGTTTCCTACTACTCCCTCTCTGATATATATCTTGGAGACTTGGCTGGTTTCATCTTTCCAACCAACTCAAATATATCCTATTTATACCCCTCCATATTATGTGCTATTCTCTTTAACTTTTCCTCTGCACTGAGTTCTCCTACTAGTGCGCCATCCATAATTGTTTGGAATACTTCTTCAAGTATTTTCTCCAATTTATCTATGCATCTTTTATCCTCCTCATGTTCAATCTACACTTATTTGAGGATGGTATCTAGAACCTCCTTTTCTTCCTTGATTATATCTAGGATGGTTTGTTGCACTCTACTACTTTTCTAGTATTTGTTCCTGTTTTACTAGACTTTTGTGATGTGCCATCCTCTTCCTTCTCTTTACCCTTTTCTCCTTGCTTAACTGCTACTAGCACCTTCCATTGACTAGGCCATTCTACTAGTACCCACTGGAATTCTTCTGTGGTTATGCAATAGTGCATCTTGATCCATGTTTTCTTAGGTTATATGTTGTCATGTATCCATGTGTTATGCCTCAATTCCTTAAAGTTGTCTATCCCTTCATGCTCCTGCACCACTTTAGATGAAAGTATCCATGTATTTGCAATATTCTCTTTCATCTCTTGAATGTACATGCCAAAAATGATTGAGTTGGATTTCCTTTGCTTGGAATCTATGTTATGTCATAGGGTTTCATATCTCATTGCAGCACACCTTGTTGTTCTTTCACAAAACATTGAAAATAAAGGTTTTTCCCATTCCTCCAAGGCTCTCAAAACTATCATCCAGGAATAGTAGAATTTTGTCCCAACATCCTACGCATCTCTACAGTATTATAAGAAAAGGTTGAGTAGATATGGTGCCCAACTCAAAACTGTTCCTTTTGTGCACAGTGCATATGATATGACCACCCTTGTTGGTGCCTCTTCTTTGCGACATTTTCTAAGTAGTTTGCAGGCCATCAATTTGGTCACAAATATGGTAGTTGGTTCATTGAAGTTTTTAATGATCATCCCTATGCTACCTATGTCTGTGACAAACTGTTCCTTCACTTCCTCTGCAATATATTTTTTCTTCATTTTATCATCGAGCTATTGTTTTGGATTTACCCCAACTGACGGTAGTCTTGTCATCTTAGAAATTAGGTTGACATCTATTGGATAAAAATCCTCCATGTATGCACACCAAAGTTTTTTGAAACATGCATTTATGTCTTTCCCCCTGTAAAAGTGATGGATTTCCAATATATTCATTATTCCATGGTTGTAAAGTCTGACTAGCCATTGTTTAGGATCCATAATCGAGATTCCTTTCGATGTTGACCCTCTGTTATCCATGTGGATCTCCTACACAAACTGTGGAAACTTGGCTACCTTTGTCATTTCATGATCGATGTACCGCAATTTGGGAACACATCCAAGCATATCTAACACAATGATGATTGAGTCTGGAATGTGGGGAAATGATAGAAAAAATTGTCTTTGTGCCCGTTTATACCACTACTTCCCTTTTCCTCGACAACCCTAATGCGCTTTCTTCTAGGGTTTCTTCTTCCTGCATTTCTTCATCTATGGAACAATCATCCTCGACCTATGGTTTTTTCTCTTATGTAGGTTTTTCTGACTCTATTTTATCACTATCATCTTCACCTTTTTCTCCCTCTACATGTGCTACTCCTAGGATTTTCTTTCGTCCTAGGGTTTCATTCTTGCGTCGCTTGGTTGACTTCCATTGTTTCTTCTTGTGGTTTTTCTCTTCAATCCATGTCATACTAATGGATTTAGTCTCTATAGTTGTAATTCCATCGACATCAACCACTCCAGTCATTTCTTCTAGTGGTATTTTAGTGTTATGGGTCCTTCACGCAAACTGGCTTGGTCCTCCGAACTTTGGCGACCAATTTTCTTAACTCAAGAAAACATGGTAGCAAATCTAGGTTGGGTTCTTCACATATTATTACTCACTCGCATTCAATTTTCTCTATCCCTCTTTTCTCATAAATCACAAGTGTTTTTTATTTACCCTTCTTTTCCCTTTCTATAGTATTTTTCATTAATGCTCTGACCCTCCCTTTCTTTTGCGTTCACAAGTTTTTCACTTTTTCGGTCATTTCATGTTTTGTCACGCAATGTTATCTTTTTCCTGCACTCAATCTTATGAATTATGTTGCACCAATTTACTGTCTATTGTGCACTTTCATTATCAACTAGTTGTCTACCACTTATTCCTCTTACTTTTTGGTTTTTTCTTCATTTTTCTACTCTTTTCTTCTTTTTCTTCCTTTTCTACCTTTTTCTTTTGTTTTTCTACTATTTACAATGTGTACAAGTCTACTTTCTACATTGTAACTACTAAGTATTAGTGGCTCAACTGTCCCTATATAGTTTCAGTTGAATACCATTCACTATTCCTTGCATTTTCTTTCCCCCTAAGTCCTTCATCTACACAACACCTCCATCTATGATGGACTTTATCTCATATGGCCCTAGCCAATGCATTCTAAACTTCCTTGGGTGCTTCAAGTATTTATTGTCATAGAAGAGAACCAAATCTCCTACTTTGAATTTATTCTTCTTAATATGTCTTCCGTGCCATGATTTATATTTTGGATTCTATACCTCCAAATGTAAACTAGCTATGATTTGGCCTCCTTCGAATTGCAAGAGTTGAGCCAACCTTTCCTATGTTGCTCTTCTTTTTTTCATATATGCAATTGTTGCAATGCACATACTTGGTATCAAATAATCTAAGGGAACTACTAATTTTTTTCCATACTCCAACCTAAAGGGCAGCTGCCATGTTAGCTTCTTCCATGCCATACTATAATCCCATAGTATTGTTGGTACATTCAAATCCCAGTCATATATGTTCACATTACAAATATTTGTCAAGGAATTCTCCAATATCTTGTTAAATTTTTCTAGTGTCCCATTCACTTGAGGGTGATATGGAGTTCTCTTCTAGTGTTGTATCTCAAATTATTCTAGCATTTCCTCAATTGTGTCGTTGATGAAGTGAGTCCCCTGATCACTCAACAATATACTTGAACATCCAAACATTGTTACTACATGTTCAAATAAAAAGTGTGTTGCGGTCTCTGCGCTGCAATCATTTACTAGTGTTGCCTCAACCCTTCTGGTCAAGTATTTCGTCAGTGTAATAATATATCTAGTTCATGATCTTCTTGATGGTGGATTAATTGGACCTACAAAGTATACTTCCTACTTATAAAAGAATTGAAAAGTTACCTATGCTCTCAATGGAATCTCATCCATCCTGGATGGCTTTCCAACTCTGTGATAGATATCATAATTCTAACAATACTCCTTTCAATCCTTGCAAATTTTTGGCCACCATAAACTTGAACGTAGTACCTTCTTTGCAGTGGATTTCTTGCTATAGTGTCCTCCAACAATCCCTTCGTGTGGTTCTACTAAAATAATAGGCCTTTCATGCTCCATTTGACATCTCCTCAAAATGTTATTTGCTCCCATCTTGTATAAATAACATGCAATAAATAAGTAGTCTCCAACTATGACCACCATTTTTTTCTTCTACGTAGTAGTAAATTATCTTGGTGCAAATCCTGTACTCAAAAACTTAATAATTTCATCAAAATACTCATCAACTATCTATACTAAAAACAATTATGCACCTGGAAATTCGTCTTCCAAGTTACTGGGTTCTTTTCCATTAGTTATCTTGGATAGGTGATCTGATCTTGCATTCAATCTTCCAGGATTCACCACAACTTCAAAGTCAAACTCTTGGAACAAAAGTAGCCATATGCATATCCTTCCCCCCAACACTATCTTATTGACTAAATATCGTAGAGTAGAATGATCTGTAAACATCTTGGAATGTTTCCCTAACAAGTAATGTATGTATTTCTACGAATAATACACCATAGATAATCCTTACCTTTGTGTAGTTTTGTAGCTATGTTATGAATCGGATAACTTCCTCTTTGCAAATGAAAAAGGGTTATATATATCACCTTCTCCTAATTAGTTCAATATTTCTCTTAATTCTATTGCATATGCATACACATGCACATGAAATTATTTTTCCCAATATGGAAACACTAAAAATGTTGCAGTAACCATCTTCTCCTTCAAAATATCCAAACTCTTCTGACATTCCTGATTCCACTAGTATTTAGTTTTCTTATTCAACAACCTCTCCATTTGCGCAGTAATATGTGCATATCCTCTTATGAATTTCCTATAATACCCTATATGACCAAGTGTACTCTTCAAATGACACACTGACTTTGGTGGTGGTAAGTTCACTATGACAACAATTTTAGCAGGATCAACTAGCAGACCCTGTTTACACACAACATTCCCTAATAAAATACCAAAAGGTGCACTGAAAATGCATTTCTTAATATTTAATGAAATATGACATTGTTTACATCTGTCTAACATTAGTATTAACACTTCAAAATGATCCTTTAATAAACTAAACATTGTCCAATCATCCAAATAAACTTCCAAAAACTTATAAATAAATTCCTTACAGGAAACCACTACTAGCCCCTTGAAAAAATTGTTGGTGCATTCTTCAACCCAAATGGCATAATTGTATACTAAAATGATCTCCATTCTATAGAAAATGTTATATTGTGCCTATATTTTGGTGCTATCCTAATCTGATGGTATCTTGAAAACCCATCTGTAAATGAATAAGCTTCTTGACCTCCTACAATCTCCAACACTTCATCTATAAATGCGGTAGGAAAAGGATCATGTAGGAAATCATCATTCAATTTTCTCAAATCTACACAAATCCTGATCCCTCCTTGATTATTTTCTTTCACCACTATAGGACTGATCCATTATGATTCTTCCATATGTTCTATGACACCAACATATAACATCTTGTCAATTTCTTCCTTCACCTTCTACTTATACATTGGATTTAGCCTATAATGTCTCTTTCTGATAGGACAGGATTCTATTTTCAAGGGGATCTTCATCTCTCCTAATTATCCTGCTAATCCCTTCATCTATGAAAATGTTGTTGGAAACAAATCATTGTACTTGCGAAGTAATTATGTGATTTTTTCTACTGTCTGATTATCCCAATAATCTCCAATGATTTCAATCTTTGGGTTTTCTGCAATTCTAATGTTTACCTTTTTATATCTTCAGGGGTGCAACATACTCTTCTAAATATATCTTTGGCCCTTCTACTTCCCTTTCTCCTTCAACTTCTAGGATCTGGATATTGCACGAGTTTTCTTCTACTGGATATTCTTCTTCTGTGACATGATAACAGTGTAGCAATTGTCTAACTATTTGTCTAGTATGATTCCGATATGTTTGGATTATTTCAAAATTTGGTTCTTCAAATATCTGATCTCTTACCACCTTCAGTGTTTTATCTATCTCTGGACTTTAATTCTCAAAGGAAAATGTAACCACAAAATTGTGTTGTATTTCTTCCCAATTTGTAGTTTCTCTACGTTGTAACTTTTCTGTGTACCATTTATTTGGACTTCCTTCTACTATGTGAATAAAATTATGTGTCCATTATTCTATCAATATTAATCTCCATTGAACCATGCACCTACATACATGTTCTTTAGTTTGTCCAAATCCATCATATTTCTTCAACACTATATTCTCCTGCTTTGCGTCGAACCTGGTGTGCAGTAACCTATTGAACTAAAACCAATTGTTGATATTATCCTTATATGTACCCCACCAACAGGCACGTGTGGCTTTCAAAGAAATATATAATGATGGTGATCCATGATTTTCTACTACTTCTAATTCAAACTTCATTAAGAATTCTTCTAATTCATTTGGACCATAAAAAGTAGGAGGCTATCTTACCTATGAACCAATCCATCCTAGAGTGTGCATCATTTTGGCACATCTTCTGGTCGATAAATAATGTAGTTGATGCTACCATTTCTCTAGTCCCGTGTCAGATTCTGAAGCATAAGAACTAATAATCCTCCAATTCAACATTCCATCTGCAGTTGGGTTGATGTAATATTCTTCATGCATCATAGTTCTATACAAATTATTTACATCCTCTAATAAAATTTTCTGTCACGGGTTCCACATAACTTCCTCCTTTTGAGGGATCTAATGGTGCAATAGATTTGTACTCCCCTGATTCAAAGATCATATTTCTTGTCATCAAGTTAATAATAGTCTGGTTATCAAAATCCCAATCTAGAACCAACAATTATGGATATGGAAAAGTATTTTCTACTATGTCAATGACTTCAAAGTATTCCACGGTGTACACACCTTCTAGATCTACTGAAATTACTTTCAATGTTCCAATTGGCACCAATCTATGTTGATTGGATAACTTCAATTGGTTAGGTGAATACCCCAATTGAGGTTCTCCCATATCTTCCCATGTCTTCTTTGGTAGAACGTTGACTTCAGACCCTAAGTATAGTATGATATCCCCCATATTGAAATATCCAATGTTTGCATTCAACCTAAATTCTCTGCTTTTTCTTCTCTTCTCATGGACCAAATTTATTGTCTTTGCCCCTTTTTCCCCAGAATTACACTTTTCTAACAAACTATGTATTACCTGTAAAGAATTTTTATTATTCAACAATTTTGCACAAGACCCCAAAAAGTTTCTTAAGTTACTTAATTTCTCTGAAGGTTTCTCTTTACTGGTCTGATCAAATAATGGAGGAATTTCATACATTGGTATCTCATCTACTATTTTTTTCTTGAAGTAGACAATATTTTATTTCAGAATTTCCTTCTTAGATTCTTTCAATATCTATTTTTCTTTGCGCGCATCAAAATTTTGTTCATGCATTGTATTCTTCCTGACCCACTGGTACTGATCATAATACTTATTTGTTTCATCTTATCCTATATTGGCTCCACCTCTAGTAATTATGTTGATATTATTCCCATCATCTCTATTTTCCACAACAATCCATTTTGCATTCTGATTGTTCTGGTTCCTCTTGTCCTCTATATTCACCAAAATTGTCATAATTTATTTTTTCATGGTCTGTTGCGCGACAATACATACATGTCACAGGTGGTTGTGGGAAGTCTCTTGCATATTTCCCTAGTTTCTGATAGTTATGACCAACCACAGGTCCTCTACCTCCTCCGAAACCTCTTCCACCATGACCTCCTCCTCTAAATATTTTTCTATTACCTTGATTATCTCCACATAGTGTGTTATAATGGGGTCCTTGATTATACTGCAGCTGTGCATTATTGTATTTTTGTTGATTTGTGCACTATTGTGCATTATTATACTATGGTGGTGCTCCAAATTATTACGCATTGTTTCAATGTGGTTATGGTTGAAACTGTTACATAGTATTATACTGTGGATATTGTTCATTATTATATTCTGTCTCTTGTGTCGGTTTTTGTGTCATTAACTCAACTTACACCCTATATGCATTATATGTCCTCTCCTTCATTATCTTTAAGGTTATACAGTCAGTGTATTCATGGGACAATTATAACGATCATTCCCATGTGTAGGGACAATTATAACGATCATTTCAATATCTTTCTTTGTAGGGTTCCATGGCCTACACATTCCTTTCTACTACTACATCTTCTTCATTTACCTTCTCACCATATCTCTTCGATGTTGTTCTTCTGATTTCTAGTCAGCAACGAAACCATTTTTTGGATGTATGGGTTGACTTGGGTTCTACCTTAGTTCTCCAACAAAACCATTTTCACCATTTTCCCTTTTGGTAAACCAGAAATCTACTACACCGTGCACAGAGTGCACAACATAGTCTCACCTGATATGTATTATGGTTTATTGTAGGTTGTATATGTATACAGTCATGGAAGGGATTGGGGATGGTCATTTTACTTCTTCTTCTACTTTTACATGCATTTTACCATAACATTCTTCAGATCTACTATTTTATATATTCATTAACATCTATTCTACATCATTATTCTACTGCGCGTTATAAATAAACCATAACAAATGCATTCATATAACCATTCATTCACCATAAGCATACAAAATAAACACAATACACATAAGGACACCATTTTACCATGGTTTACCCCCCCACCCCCCCCACCCTCGGGCCTACATCAACAAAGATCTTCAACATTATTTCTTATTCTTCATCAAAATAGCATTGCACACATTACATTGTAGTTTTAGTTCTGGTGAGGTTGATCAATGTTGCACCAAGCTCCATAGCTTGTGACCTGACCCTCAATTACATTCCAAAACTGAATTTATTTGAGCTCCATAGCTCTCAACAACACAAATACTTTGACTCCGACTCAAAAGATGCTAAAGTACTTTGCTCATGCAAAAGTGATACTCTAAGATAAGATCTAAGATGCCTCTAACTATCTCATACATCCTCTATTTATACAAAAAGGTGGGTAAAACCCCTTACATTATGACTCAAAAAACCTAATTCTAAGTGGACTCCACTTGTCCACCTTCTAATTGTCTTTCACGCGGTTGGTCTTTGATCCAACCCCTCCTTACTTTGACTCTGCACTAGCCTTCCTTATTTCCTTGCATGTTGCTTCATTTTCCTTCTTGCGCACTATTTTCTCCTCATTCTGTGGCACGCACTACTTCCTTTGGTCCATTTTACTCATTTGTTGCGTTGAATCCCAAAATTTTCTGCTCCAACACTAGCCTAAATGTACATTATGTTTACACTTGGTACCAATCAGCTAACCAACCTATATTTACAATTACAAAGGGTTCTAGATCAGAGACATTACACCTTGTCTTTCCTCTCCTTTCCTTACAAGGTGTTAAATTTTCAAACATATGTAATAAGCACTAAGAGAAACCCTAATTATGGAGATCCTTCAACAAATGCTTTTCTGGAAAATGAAATCCCAGCAGAGGGGTCCCCCAAGTTGAAACCAGGTGTTATGAATCTAATGCAACTGAAATTCCATCCATTCGAGGCTCGATTAGAGTTTTATCATGAGTTGCAACTTTCCTCCTCAAACTATTTAGGGACATGTTGGCAATTTAGTATGGGGGTTTAAAATCCAAACTAAGTGAAATAGCAGATTTCTATAAGCTCACACATGTCTATTTGTCTAGGTCCCATGCAACCATGCTACCCATAACTCCCTAGCACAATGTTCTTCAAAATCGACCACTTGTTCAAAAATTACACTCTCCCTCACTGAGTACAACCCTAGTTCTCAAGTCCTCCAACAAACAATTTTTAAGGAAACACAGAGATAGTGGAAGGGATACCCTAGCTGAAATAGGTTTCCCCAAATCCAATGCAATTGATGGTTCATCCATCTGAAGCCTGATTAGAGTTTTATCGTGAATTGCAACTCACCTCCTCAAGCCATTTAGGGACATGTTAGCAATTTGGTCCAGGGTAATAAAATACAAACTGAGCAGCATATTAGAGTTTTGTAATCTCCCACACATCTATTTGGCCAAATCCCATGCAACCAAACTACCCATAATATCTTGACATAGTTTTCTTCAAAATCAACCACTTGTTAATAAATTGCATTGTGCCTCACTGAGCAAAACCCTAGTTCCAAAGATCCTCCATCAAACACTTTTTCAGGAAACAAAATGATGGGGGAGTGATCCCCCTAGTTGAAATCGGATACCCTGAATCCAATGCAATTGACAGTTTGTCCATCCAAGGTTTGGTTAGAGTTTTATTGTGAGTTCCAACTTGCCTCCTCAATCCATTCATGGATGTCATGTTGTCAATTTGGTCTGGGGGCACAAAATGAAAAACGAGTGGCATAATAGAGTTATGTAAGCTCCCACATGTATGTTTTGCCAAGGCCCATGTGACCACATTACCCACTATTTCCTGACACAATTTTCTTCAAAATCGACCACTTGTTCAAAAATTGCATTGTACCTCACTAAGAAAAATCCTAGTTTCGGAGATCCTCCAACAAACTCTTTTTATGCATAACGAACTGATGATGGAGGGGTCCCCATAGATGAAATTGGGTGCCCCAAATCTAGTTAAATAAATGGTTCATCCATATGAGGATCGATTATAGTTTTATTTTGAGTTGCAAATTGTCTCCTCAAGCCATTTAGAGACATGTTCGAAATTTGGTCTAGGGGCATAAAATCCAAACCAGGTGGCATAATGATGTTCCTTAATCTCTCACATGTATGTTTGGCCAAGTCCCATACAAACATGTTACCCACAATATCTTGTCATAATGTTCTTCAAAATTGACCACATGTTCATAAATTGCATTGTGCCTCACTAAGCAAAGCCCTAGTTCTAGAGATCCTCCAACAAACTCTTTTATAGGAAATGGAATGATGGAAAAGGGGTTCCCCTAGATTAAATTGGGTGCTTTCAATCCAATCCAACCAATGATTCATGCATTCAAGACTCGGTTATATTTTTATCACAAGTTGCAACTCACCTACTCAAGACATTCAGGGACATGTTGGAAATTTGGTTCGAGGGAATAAAATCCTAACTAAGTAACAAGGTAAGGAAAGGCATGGAAATACAATGAAAGGCGTGGAAAGGAAAAGAGATGAATGGAAAGTAAAGGAATGTCATGACAAGTAAAATCAAGGAAAGGAAAGGAAATTCAATACAAGGCAAGGCAATGCAAGGAAATACAAGGCATGGAAAGGAAAGGAATGGAAAGGAAAGACATGGAAAGGAAAGGCATGAAATGGGAAGGCAAGGAAAGGAAAGGAAAGATTTGCCAAGGATAGGAAAGGCTAGACACGACAAGTCAAGGTAGATCAAGTCACAGAAAGACAAGGTCTTGGTCTAGGTATAGGTCTAGGTAGGGCAAGGAAAGGAAAGGAAATACATGGTAATGTAAGGAATGCCATGGAAAGTTAAGGGAAAGAAAGGCAAGGCAAGGCTAGACATGGCATGACCTAGACATAGACCATGACCTAGACATAGACCTATACCTAGACCATGACATAGACCTAGACCTAGACCTAGACCTACACCATGACACTGACCTAGACCATGATCTATACCATGACATATACCATGACCTAGACCATGGCAAGACAAGACATGGAAAGGAAAGGTACACAAAGCCAAGGCATGGTAATAAAATGCAAGGAAAGGAAAAGAAGGCCAAGGAAAGGCATTGAAAGGAAAGACATGGAAAGGAAAGGAAACACAAGGAAAGGATAGAAACGGAAAGGCAAGTTATGACAAGGCATGGCAAGGAAAATCATGACATGGCAAGTCAAGTCAAGGTCTAGGTATAGGTCTAGGTCTAGGTATGGAAAGGAAAGGAAAGGAATGACATAGAAAGGAAAGGAATTGCATGGAATGTAAAGGAAAGGCATGAAAAGGCATGGTAAGGTAAGGTCTAGATATAGGTCTGGGTCCAGGTATGCCAAGGAAAGGAAAGGAAAGGAAAGGAAAGGAAAGGAAATGTAAGGCATGGAAAGGCAAGGTAAGGCATGGAAAGGCAAGGCATGACATGTCAATTCAAGGCACGGTAAGGAAATACAATTCAATGAAAGGAAAGGATAGACAAGGCAAGGCATGGCAAGGCAAGGCATGACATGGAAAGGCAAGGAAAGTAAAGACATGGAAAGTCTAGGAAACATACTTAATTCATGTGTGTAATTTGGCTTTCGCAGCAATGGATTTCATCCCTCGACACTTGAAGATTATATCTACATTGAACTTGCAATGATGTGATCATTCCTCACTCTCAATGTCATGACAAGGCTACAAAAAGTGACTATGAAAACTTATATTTTTAATTAGAAAGTAATACAGGAAAAGCATTAAAAATAAACGTAGACTACAATGAATTTTAACATGAAAATAACATGATCATATTAGAATATAAAATTTTCCATCCAATGATTTAAAGGAACTACCTACAATTGTAAATCAAGTGAATTGAACAAAGTCTAAGGGGAGAGAAAGGTCTACTTGATGAAGCACATTTTAAATTTTAAAAAGGTCCCTAAGTTTTAAAATTATGGGCATATTTGAGGCCTCGATGGGATCTTTGCAATGGTTGGTGATGGATAGAATGATAAAAAAGAAAAATATATTGGCATATCTCTCATTAAGGAAATATATAAATGGCATCCTAATATTTTTACCTCTAATAATGTGTGAAGTGGCTTTGGAGAAAAATATTGTGCAACTATAGGTATTTGGAGACTCTACGGTGACTGTCAAATGGACGAGTAATGAAATCCATGCCCACGATACTAGTTTTTCATAGTTGGCATTACACTTGAAGGATATTTTTGGTCCTTTTTAGATGATTAGTTTTACTTATATATATATATATATGTGTGTGTGTGTGTGTGTGTGTGTGTGTGTGTGTGTGTATAACTGAAGAGTTTTGTCAATTCACTATCTAAGGAAACTTTGCACTAGGATAAATGATTTTTTGTCTTAGATGAATTTATTGGGGGACATCTAGTTTTCTCAAGGTCTTGTTGCCTTTTATAATTTTGATCTTATTTGTTTGTTGACCTATAATATGTCAACTAATGATGACATATTTTGATTAGAACTCAATTAGATATGTAACTTTTTGGGACAACTTATGAAAAAGATATTGGTAGTGGGCTTCCAGGCCACAAAAAACTAGTCATACATTGTATGTGCATCTGCACCTAAGGATTGTATTTTCAATTTGTCTTGAATAGAAAGTAAAAAAAAAAAGCTATTGGAAAAAAATGTGTATGGTGCCTCTTGCAAAGGATATTCATAATAAATAGAGAAACATCATAAATAACATACAAATGGCATTTTGAGAGGAAGCATCCATCATAATTCATCACAAACCTAGGAATACCAATAGATTCTCATAAAACTATAAAAAACCTTAAAGGTAATCATAAGATTTTAAGAGTCTTGTTATCTTGCTACATGTAAAAAGAACTACGAAAATCACTCAAAATCCCTTCCTCTTAATGACAAATGCACACATAATAATAAAATATTCAAGGAATTCATAGTTGTAATAAACTCAGTACGATAACTAAAAATCATGATGATAGCCTACATTCAAGCACTCGCAAAACCCTTTCAAGTTTTAAGAAAAGTGTTGAATCTCTAAATTACATGGTAAAATTACAAATCTCACATGAAGAAGCTTCACCCATGATGAAGTAGAGCTCATTGAAGGGCACATGCATGATCTCTACATTCTATACTAAAGTCGCCAATTATGCAAAATAGAGGTTCCATACACATATTGCACATCCCACAAGAAGAAG
Source organism: Picea engelmannii (assembly GCA_009831015.1). Lineage (NCBI taxonomy): Eukaryota > Viridiplantae > Streptophyta > Pinopsida > Pinales > Pinaceae > Picea > Picea engelmannii. Next base: position 2,072,113 of record ML778473.1, read on the forward strand.
CTTAGGAATAAGCTATGCATAACCAAGAAGAAGGTGACCGACCTAGTGGAGTGTAGGTAAGACATACCAACCATCACCTTCCCAAGTCCTTGTCATAAAACTAGGATTCAAATTATTAGGCTCTCAAACTTTTCTCTTCTTTGTAAAATAAACTATTTTAGCCTCTAAAAAATATCCCAAAACATTGGAAAAATTCATTACATTTGTTTGCTTCCACCAAGGAGAGAGATACTTTTCACAATTTACCCTTTTCCTAAAAATATCATATTAATACTATTATTTTTACAATAGAGAACTATAGCGAAGAAAAAACCTTCTAAAGATAAATTTGTGGGAGTGACTTAAGTGAAGAAGTTAAATTGCTTCCTATAACTAGATTTGGGTAAGAATTTAGGTAGGAAGGAAGTTGACTTGACCTTGGGTAAGAATTTAGGTAGGAAGGAAGTTGACTTGACCTTGGGTAAGAATTTAGGTAGGAAGGAAGTTGACTTGACCTCTATCCCTAGAGGAGGATGTCACCCGTTCTTGGGGTTAATCTTTTTATAGACATGACCATCCACTAAGTGGGGAAGTATTTGGGGTTTCTTGTGAGATATGATCTCACTGGTTCTTGGGGTTAAGCCTCCCCTCGACATGAGGGTCGACATTTTACCCAATTTACCATCCACTAAGTGGGGAAGTACTTGCGGTTTCTTGTGAGATATTACCTAGCAAAAAAAAGGAGGTTGACTTTTTCCACTTATTAACTTAAACACATTTTGTGATTAATGTCCACTTATTAACTTAAACCAATTTTGTGATTAATGGTAGGGAATAAGTGCAAAAAAAAATATTATAAATTTATTTAGTGGTTTATGATGGCTTTTAATGGTTTAATATGAATTGACTTAAAAAGTGGACAAATTGAAAAATTTAACTATAAGTCAAGGACAAATTCCTACCAAATTTAGGGGACAAATCCCATGGAAAAATAGATGAGTTTGTCCACTTATTCTATCTATGATGGCTTCTAACAGATAAGAACCACTCTATAAAAATGCATATTAACTCATACTAAGTCTACACGTCATCTTCCAAAAATTCAAACCAAAATATGGGTAATAATACCATCCATATGTAATAACAACACCTCATTTCCACAAATCTCTAAACCCTCTTTTACATGAAAGTTCAAGAAATTACCCTAAATTATCATATTTCTACTGACGTCTAAATCCTCTTCCACACTCTTCCTTATATATAGTTACGCCGAAAAGCATACACCTATTGTCAATGGGGACAATTAATCACCTTTTAACCTAAAATTATAATCTTATGGCTAACAATTGAAGATGTTGGCATATTTTTAGTCGTACTTTCTAATCAATGGATGAAATTTAATGCTCATAACTTCCTTGCATTGATGAATACTTCCATTACCTTGTTTACTTTTTCACATTTACTTTATATGATTAAAAAATTACTTCTCTAACCATTGATTGACAGGCTAACTGATTAAGAAAAATTAATATGTATAAAACTTTGCATTGCCACGTTACTTGACATTAAGCATTTGTAGCTGGACACAGTGGTAGCTACGGTAGATTAAGCATTTGTAGTTGGACGTAGTGGAAGTTGGGCATCGTTTCAACTAGCACGACGGCATTTCAGTGACCGATACCTTTCGATGTTCTCCAACCGTGAGTCGACTGTGCTAGTATAGATTCATTTTAACATTGGTATTTAATGTGTTATATGTGAAGGAGAGGAGGAGACTTTCTTATTATAAAAGAAATTCCTTCTAGAGGTATTGACACAAGAAGTTGAGGTAAAATTCTCATACGCCTTGAATAAAAGGAGAGAAACAAACATCCTTTCCTTTTGAACCTCTTCGAGTTCTCAGGTATGTTTTCGACCTTCTACAGTGAGATAAATTTATGTTGGTAGAGCAGAGAACCATTTTTCCCGGGGTTGCACGTGTACTTTGGAAACTTTGTTGCTAAGTGCTTGATAAATTTAAGTCAGTGTTATTCTAGCAATGGATGTAGCTTAGGATAGATTGTCCACACTACCAGACAGTCTCATTTTTCTCATCCTTTCTAAACTCTCCTTTCGAGAGGTAGTCCAATGCTCCGTCCTCTCTAAAAGATGGAGATTCCTTTACAGAGAAATGCCCAATCTCGTCCTCTGTCCCTATCTTCTCACATCGCTCCGTCTCCAGCCTCCCACACCCGATCCCCAATCCATGACAACCATGGAGAATATAATATCCAACATATTGCAGTCGCAGTCGTCATATCTAATGGTTGTTAGTCTCACCAACGACACCGCCCCTTGGAATTCCACTCCCATATATTCAATCCCATGGCAGTTTACCCGCCAAAGTGTATCCAATTGGTTGCAGTGCATTTCCAGAAAGAATGTCGAAAAGCTCATTCTCAGAGATTCTACAACTAGGGAAAGTCCGGTGCCGGAGGCCCTTTTTTCCTGCAGTCGTCTCACTTATCTCAAACTCTTCAACTATATTCTCACACATATTACAACCCAATTTGCCTCTTGTTTTGCACCTTCATGTCCATCGAACTGACAGATGACTCTTTATCCATATTTATTTCCCAGTGCCCTCTTCTTCTGAAACTTCACTTACAGGAATGTGTTGGCTTGCGGAGGCCCGTCATTTCCGCTGTCAAGATTACACATTTAAATCTGTCTGTTCATGGCGTCGAAGTTTTGAATGTGAAGTGCCCCAAACTTAAAAAAATCAGCAACTGGAGAGAAGTAAAGGACTTGACAGTGAATGAAATGTCGTTTCACTAGCTTTCCTCGTCTGTCAAAGGGTTGGAAGTGAATCGTGGAAATAATTTGACTTCCTTGTGGTTGGGTTTATCTCCGAGCCATGAAGGAGAATACGGTTGTTTGGCAAACAGGCTTCTTCAGATAGTTTTAGGTTTTAGGTTTCTCTTTGGAAGGCGACTGCTGGCTATTCCTATTCTCAACCTACTTGGAAGGCTTCCAAATCTCGAGCATTTTGGCCTCAAGGGATCCTTTTCTTTGGTAAGGAAATAATTCTCGTCTTTTTATTATTAGTGTTTAATTATTATCATCGATATATATCCACATAAGCCTTGAATGTATTAAGAATCAGCCCTTTAATTTATTATACATCAAAGCATACATACACGTTTAAATGATTTTAGTTTGTGAGTATTAGCTTTTGCATGTAGAGGGAGGAGTTACCGAGAAATCTAGTGCCATCGTATTTAAGTTCTCCATTAGCTAATCTTCAATCATTAGAAATACACATCAACGAATGTGACGAGACAAAAATTGGTTTCTTTGGTTGTCTACTTCAAAGATCTCCTAACCTCAAAAACTTTAAAGTACCCTTTCCAGAGGAGTCTGAAGGTAAACCAAATAAATGGTTTAAAGAAAAATGGGCGAATTTGAAGGAAGCTCATGTACAAGGAAAGATACCTGAAAAGATATGCGAATTTATCTTTTATATCTGACCATTCTTTTGACTATGCCAGGATTATGTACACCAGTTGGTGATATTAAAATGGACTGCTAAGTAACAATGGTTGGACAATATTGTTACAAATATAATTTTTGTTGTTCATATTATGAACGGATGAACAAAGATCCTTTATGATTATGTACTCTAGTAACTATTATATTTTGATATTTAAATGGATTGGTAAGTGACAATGGTTATTATATTGTGATATTTAAATGGATTGGTAAGAGAAAATGGTTAGAAAATATGGTTACAAATATGATTTTTGTTGTTAATATTACGAAAGTATGAGTTATTAGGTTTACTTGTGTTGGTTATATTAACATATTGTCTAATCATTCATTTAGTAAGATTTTGCTGACCTTGATTTAATTTTCAGTTTGATTCATGTGAGTTTGGTGAATGGTATTTTTAGTATTTTTTGTCTAGTTAAGTTTATATTTATATGTATTAGAAACTAAATAAAGATAGAATTGTTATCATTATCAATTTGTGTGTATATATACTGGTTTTATTTGAAAATAAACACATTATTAAATCATAATCATATCTCAACAACACACAAAATTAAGAGATAATTTAGTTCTTATCCAATAACCTCCTAAAATCATTCAAGAAATCTATTCACTTTCAAGAAATCTATTCGCTTAGAAACATATTCTACTTGTCAATAATCTCTAGAGTAACAAATTTATGTGACTAAATATTAGCAAACAAGACAAATACGATTTATCTTTTCAAATAATATACTTCTAATAAATTTAAGAATCCAAATGAAAAAATCTCTATTTGAATAATATCCTAACATTCTACCTGCTACATTTTGATGTACATAGTAATCTTTGCAATGTTGCTAGCTATTTTATAACATGAATACTTTGCAATTATACACATTTTAATTTTCTTTTCATAAGTGAAGTATGAGAGTGGTTTATAGTTGGTACAAACTAATCATGGTATTTATGGAGATGGATTTTGGTATAATGAATTGTTTTATTGAATGAATATGTTGTGACCTCTTTTATCTTTAGTCTTCAAGTAAGTAGTTGTTTGGTTGTTTAGGTACACTGTGTAGTTGTTTGGTTGTCTCACCTTTATCATTATCATAAATTACAACTTTTCTCTACAATGTTAGATTATCTTTAACATGATTGTATATTTGGGTTATCTAAGGATTAGTTACAAAGTCAACTATTGACTATGTGGTTGGACCTTATGATGAATCCAATCTACAATCAAGTTAAGGATGGTGGAATGATACCAAAACTTACTAATCATTTATTTTAGGTATCATCTGGTCATCCTTAACTTGATTGTATCTTCTAGTCATCTCAAGGTTAGCCACAAAGATGATCATTGACTACAATCAAGTTAAGGATGGTGGAATGATACCAAAACTAAATAATCATTTATTTTAGGTATTATTCAGTCATCCTTAACTTGATTGTATATTCTAGTCATCTCAAGGTTAGCTAGAAAGTTAACTATTGACTTTGTGGTTGGATCCTTGGATGACATGAATCTACAATCATGTTTAGTTCAAGTGTCATTTAGTGAATCTTAATCTCAAATATATACATATAATATTAGTGTACATGATGGGACAAATTAAATTTGTAAGAATGTTTATGTTGTATTATTATGTGAAATAAAAATATAAATTGATAAACTAACTTTAGTAATTGAGAAATTAATTCAAATGGAAAAGATAAAGAACAAAGATACATTTAGCTGAATGGAAAATTTTTCTAGTTGAATAATATTCCAACACTTTAGCTGGTATTTTATGTTATTTGGGTTTCTATGACTTTTTATGTTATTTGGGTTTCTGTGGCTTCCTCTTCTTTTGAGTTGGTGAAATCTCGTATGATAATGCTCACTTTTGATGTACATAGTAAGCTTTGCAATGTTGCTAGCTATTTTATAGCATGCAAATTTTGCAACTATATACATTATTATTTTCTCGTCATAAGTGAAGTATGGGAGTGGCTTATTGCTAGTACCAACTAGTACCAACAATTCATGGTCTTGATGGGAGATGGATTTTGGTAAGGAAACTTCTAATGAATTGTTTTATTCAATG